>JBCEZX010000031.1:16692-33498 GCA_039654345.1 Cataglyphis cursor
TATCATATATTTATAGTTATTTATAAATATATGATTGTATATAATTATATTATAATATCAATATATGATATTAATTTTATCATATATAATATGTTTAAAAAATATTTTATATTAAAAATTTGTTATGGAGAATATGTAGATAAAAATTTATCATCTAAATAATAAATTTTTATTTATATATGATCATCATCTTTTAGATAAAGATTGCTTTTTCAGCTCTTTTCTCTCTTTTTCTTTTTTAATATCTAGAAAAACACTCTCATAATAAAAATCATGCGTGACATTATTCTACTGCCAATTAGGCATTTTTGATTCAACAAATTCTTATCATTCCAATAAAAACAATTATGTAATTTTGAATGTTATTCTTGTGGTATTTATTAATTTGGATAAAAAAAATAAAAAATATATAAGACATTATTGTGTAATATATGAAAAAAATGCACTATCAAACAAAATGCACTATTACCCTCTTATTTTTCTTAAATATACATAGCATTGTGTATGATTATCACATAAGACATGTTATATACTTTTATTAGACATCAAAAAAATTTTTTTTTTATTATAGAACTTAAAGATTTTATATAAATATTTCACTTATAAAAATAAAACAAGATTTTTAAAATAAAATATATGCTCCTAATATTGAAAGAAAAAGAATGATTAAGCATTAATACTTAAATCTTTGTATTTTTTCAATTTTACTATTTTTAATTAGCTAAAGCTTTATGAACTTAATATTTGTTTTTGTACTTCTCTTCTACTATTGCGCACGAATATCTGATTTTGACAAGAGAAAAAAATTAGGTCAGGTTAGAATCTTCTCTCGTTCACTCGATTTACGCGCGCAATGTCATTCTCATTTTATATCATGTACATATATGTTAAACTGTTTGGATCGAGTTAACACTAAAAGTATAATTAAGAATTAAGAGTAAAAAAATTATCAGAGATCATTTTATCTTAATATTGAGGCGACAGTGGTTTCAACTACTCATATAAGTTAATTATATATATTGTCAACAAATATGTCAAGGCGAATTCTTGGAAAGTTATTAAAAAATATTAGTCCTGCCATGGTGAGAATATATTTGTTATAATTATTATTTAATATCTTAACAATTATTTTTTTGCATTGCAAAGATCATAAATTTTTTGTTTGTTTGATACACAGTATACATCAAGTACATTATTCACCTATTGTACTTCTTCTGATAAGCCTAGTACAAATACAAAGTTATTTGAACCATTGGACAAGAAAAAGTTAACTCACGAGTATATGATGAAACAATCTATATTGGATGCTGTTAATAGTGCAACACAGACATTAACTATTAATTTTATGGCAATAACGGATCTGAGTATTGAATATAGGTAAATAAAAAGATAAAAAATAAATCTGTGAAAATGAGACTTTTCTGTGATATAATATCTATTGTGTCCTGTAGAATATTATTGGACAAACTCATTTCATTTTTTATAGAGCATTATTGAACAAGCTTATTTCACTTTTCGAAGAAACTTTAACTTACAATGTAAATGATGAGCATTGGGATTTGATTCTAGAATTACGGAATGAAATGTATGACAAGAAGGAAAAACTTGCGGTAATATACTATTGTTTAAAATAATGATTTTTATTTAACATATCTTAAATATTTTTTTGTATATAGTAAAAATCTTTCTAATAGCTATTTTAAGAACCATCTTATCAATGACTTTAATTTCGACATATGTTTTAATTAATAATTTCTAAAACATACATTAATATCCAAGCAAAGTGGCTTCTAAAGCAATTAATATTCAAATAAAATTTATTCTTTTATATTATGACATATATAAATAATATTGTTTAATTTGATATCACAGTATACAAATGCGCGCGCGACACATTTGTACAAAACACAAATATGTAGAAATATATTGACAACCATTATAAGAAAAATTATGCATAATTATATATAATGTGCATATCTTTTATAATTAGAAATTATCTGATTCTATGGAAGATGTATACAAAATGGTAATAGCTGTCCATCAACTGAGTTCTTTATACAATATGGAAAATTTGAGCAACACACTTTTACAAAGAATAGATGATGCAAAGTGTAAAGTGAAAGCAGAAGCTGATAGCAATAAACAGTTGGAACATGCATACTGGCGTATGCAGGGACAATGTATTAAAAGCAGTAAGGAAAGAACTGAAAAACAATAGTACATTTTTCTAGGGAATGGTTTTCGATTTCAGGAATGTGTCCTATGTCTTATGTTATATTATAACTTTATAAAAGAAAAATTAAAAATTTATGTCATTTGATAGATTGCTTGTATTAATGAAACATTTTCCTATCATATTTATTGAGATGTATAGTACATGGTTAATATTGATTTCACATTCAATTATCTCAATTTTTGTTGTTATCTATTTTTCAGATGAAGATGCTGTTATTAAATTAAAAATATTTAGTGCACTAGAGATCAATTAAATCCTCATATATTTTTCGTTTAGGATTTACAATTTACTTTTATGATAAAAATAATTAAAATATGCTTTGCTATTCCATTTTAGTCTAATTATAAACTGAAAAATTATAATAAAAAGAATTTTTTTGCATTTATATTTTTTTTTAATATTTTTCATAAAATTTTCTGGCTCATTGATTAACAGCAGTATTTATATCTTTTAATTTTTGCCTAACTTATTTATGTTGCAAAAATTAAATTTTTAAAAAGGCAAATATATTCATATAATATCTATATTAGTAAGTAATAAATAAGTATATATAGTGGATTATATAGTGGATATATTTACAGACTTATAAGAGCAGCGCGTCACTTTAAACATCAAGCTGTATTGAAACAATATGTCGACCAGGTACCATTACCAAGCCTAAAACTCTTGCTTCTGTATGTTCTGTAGACAGAAATTCAGTGCACGAGCCAAGAATGACATTGGCATCGCGATCAGTACATAAAAACGCTCCTCTTAAAACTCTTCCATCAGTCATTTCAATTCGTAAATGTCGGTTTAGCCAACTTCTTAATTTCTGCTTTGCTGGTGTTTCCTCGGGCACATTTGTCTGCTGCAATTATATAACATGTCTAAGAGTATAATAAAATTTAAATATCTCTAAGGAAGCTTCATTCTATCAATTTTTTAAATTATTTTTTGATTATATTAAATAATTTGACAGATGCATGCAGAAAAAATATTTGTCTTTAAAAAAGCATATATTTATAAATATAATTATCTATTATAATAATTTTAATAATGTTGAAAAAATTTGAACAAAAAAAAAATATATATATATATATAAGAATATCGGTCAAAAATTTATTTATATATATACACATCAATCAAAATTTATGGTAAAAAATTAATATAATATAACCTAAGTGCAATAAAAATTGACGAAAATTTGAAATTGCTCTTAAAAAGTGCCGGATAAGTTCTTAAACAAATGATAAAATATATCATAAAAGATTAGAAAGATTAATAAAAGATAGAAAACGGAGTTCACGGAATTACCTCTGCATTTCCATGAATCTTTTCGTTGTTCACGATATTACTCAAATTATGCATTGTCTCTTTCATACTTGCACTCATTGCACTCTTGTTTATTTTTATTTACAAATATGTAAATTTTTTCGCAAATATATATATATATATATATATATACATAAATATATTAGATAAATTGCATTCTCTTCACAGACATAAAATTAATTTATATTTTTTCTCGCGATTATATGTATGATTCAAATTTATTTTGATTTGCTTACTACTCACTATTGGCACCTATTGGCCTATCCACATGAATTTCTAGCAACATGGCGTCCATCTCATGAGTCATAATTGCTTACCTTTTCTATGAATTTACTTTCTCATGAAGATCGGACGTGGCCATTTAAAAGACCAAAGAAGAAGACTTTCTCATATTCTCATGAATGTAGATGTAGCAGAAAACAACGAGTAATTTGACATTTGTAGTGTTGTGTACAAGAATTTTCTTGTTTCGCCTGCAGTTGCAGCTGTATCGACATGTTGACGTCTTTACGTCGAGCTTGTGGGCTCCTCGTGAGTGAAATCATTTGCGCAGATTTCATTATTTCTGTATATTCATCGCAATTTTTTATTTTTCTGTTGTAACCTCAAATACCTTACATAATCTTTTACCTTTGACTTGTGTAAAATGATTCTGTAAAATTAGACAATTTATTTTTTGTCATGAAAATTTTGTGAATTATATTTAATATTTTTACACACGCATGAAAAATGATAGTCTCTATATTTTATTCGATATAAAAAAATACACATAATTTTATTTTTAAAAATCTTTTTCTCTTTTATATTAATTTTGTATGTTCATGAAAACCAGAATAAATGGATAAACAATAAAAATATTATTTAAAATCTGAAGAGAAAGAGAGAGAGGGAGAGTTTTTTCTCTCTCTCTCTATTTGTTCATTTGACATCTCACTCCTAATTCCTTGTTCAATCACATGATAATATTTAAAAATAATTTCATTTTTAACAGGGTCCAAGAAATATTAGGGGAGTGCAAACAACAGTGAATCGCACGTCAGATCAGCTGTTTATTGTATGTAATAATAAACAATATACATAATAATAATAAAAATTTCATTTGGAGAAAATATTACATTGCCTTCCAATTTTAGCATAGAGATAGTGAACATGACAATCCTAATATACCATTCGAATTCAATGAGGCTAATAAGAAGCGGATCAAAGCTATCCTTTCGATATATCCTGAAGGTCACAAACGCGGTGCCATGATACCTCTGTTGGACCTGGCGCAGCGACAACACGGCTGGCTACCTATTTCCGCCATGCACAAAGTCGCAGAGATATTGGAAGTACCAAATATGAGAGTGTACGAGGTAGCGACATTCTACACAATGTTCAATCGCAGGCCTATGGGCAAGTATCATGTACAAATCTGTACCTGTACACCATGTTGGTTGAGAGACTCTGATTCGATAGTTAAGGCGGTGACAGCGGCTACGAATTGCGAAATCGGCGGCACTTCCGCGGATAAATTGTTCACGATTTCGGAAGTGGAATGTCTTGGTGCTTGTGCCAATGCTCCAATGTTCCAAGTAAACGATGATTATTATGTGCGTATAATTATCTTCTCAAATATAAACGCAATAAATTTAACACTAGTGAAATATTCGTTTTCGTGTTCTTTTTCATAGGAGGACTTGACTCCAGAGACTGCAACAGCTGTAATAAATGCTTTCAAGAAAGGTGAAAGACCTCCTCCGGGTCCACAGAATTCTCCAAGATTCGCAGCTGAACCTGCAGGTGGACTTACATCATTAACATCTCCACCACCAGGTCCTGGATTTGGAGTTAGATCCGACTTGTAAAATATTTGTTTTTAGTAGGTCTACAATATATGCACTAACGAATGTAAAAAAAAGTTATCAATAAATAATATATCAAATATACATGTACATTTCGCTCGGCGGGTTTTCTAAAAAAAAACCGGGAAACTACCAAACATTTTTGAATACGCTATTAGACATTACCAATCAACCATTGAACGATTCGTAAAAAAAAATTCCCAATTATCAAAGAGGCTAACAGGGATATATACGTTTATCCAGTGCAATTGAAAAAGGTTATGCCGGTAAATACAGATCGAATAACTGCAGAGAATACTATATAAAAATTGTTCGAATTATTAACGTTGATTTGAATATAATGTGAATTAAAAGAACGGAACAATGGACGAACCTGTCGCAACAACGGAAAAGTCGAAAAAGATAGAAGCTATAAATAAAAATACTATTCATCATATTTGCTCCGGTCAGGTAAGGTTAAGTTTGTAAACACAAATTTGTTAAAAATAAATTTCTCTTGTCATAGAAGGAATTGAAATCATATTATATAAATATCTCCTTAGGTAGTATTCGATCTTGCAATTGCTGTTAAAGAATTGGTGGAGAATAGTTTGGACAGTAATGCCACGGTGATTGATGTTAAACTTATTGACTATGGTAAAACCTGCATTAGTGTTAGTGATAACGGTAGTGGTGTTTTAGAACAGGACTTTGAAGGCTTAGGTAAGTAATTTGTCAATTAAAATAATTAATAATAGTAATCCTCTTAGATTCTCACATATAAACAAAAATAAAATATTTTGTTTGCGAAACATTTGTGTCTTCTATTTAGTTTTTATTTATCTCTTAAGTAAAAAAATAATTTTTTTTTCTCTTTCTTTATTCACAGGCTTGAAACATCATACATCAAAGTTGCGGGAATTCACAGACTTAACTGAAGTAAACACATTTGGTTTCCGTGGTGAGGCATTGAGTTCATTATGTGCCTTGTCTGAATTGAGTATTGTCACCAGACATTCGACCAGTGAACATGGTTTCAAATTGGAATTTGATAAAAATGGCACACTTTCGAAAAAAGAACCATGCGCTAGAGAAAAAGGAACCACAGTGCATATAAAGAATATATTCAAAAATCTGCCTGTGAGAGCAAAAGAGTTTCAAAAAAATCTAAAGAAGGAGTATGCACGCACAATTCAAGTCTTGTACAGTTACTGCTTAGTTTCTACCAATATCAAGATTGCATGTTCCAATCTGATAATGAGCAAGTCTCATTTTATAGTAGCCACAAGAAATACAGACAGTGTGTTGGATAATATAAATTCGGTGTTTGGTAAAAAGTCTTTAGATGGGATAATTAAACTTGAATTACAATCTCCAGACGAAACAATATTGCAAGAATATAATTTGCCTAACGACATTACAATAGACTTCGATTGGGAATGTTATGTAAGCACTTGTGATCACGCGATCGGACGTTCCTCACCCGATCGACAATTTTTTTACGTGAACGGTCGGCCGTGCGATCTCACAAAAGTCAGCAAACTGGTGAACAATGTGTATCACAAGTACAATAATAAGCAATATCCGTTTGTTTTTTTAAATATCAAGTTAAATCGGCAATGCGCCGACGTTAATGTTACTCCCGACAAGAGGACGATATTTTTCACGCAAGAACGTCTCATATTAGCAACATTAAAATTTAGTTTAACGACAAAATGGGATAAATTGCAAGGAAATTTTATAGCCAAGCCTTTAACAGAGTTAAAACTTGGTTTGAAAAGGACAGTTTCATCTAACTATGCTCATCCGCCAGCAAAAAGATTGCAAGTATCACCTTCAATATTGCACACAGCAAAAAATGATTATATTCAGATTAAATCAATGAAAAAACCTATAGATGTAGAAATGGTGATAAGTTTTACAAAGATTAAAGAAAAATTAAAAGAAAAAGAAAATATTATTAGAACATCTGTCAATACAGAAAAAAGAATAAAATATAGAATACAAATGGAGGCCAATCAAGATGAAGCTGAAAAAGAATTACAAAGAGAATTGACCAAAGATTCGTTTGGCAAAGTTAGTAACATATATTAATATTACATTATATATATATATATACATACATATACACACACGCACATACATACTATATATTAATATATACATACTATATATTAATATTTAAAAAAACATATTGTACATTTGTATTTTGAACCTAAAAATTTTTTAGATGGAAGTCATAGGTCAGTTTAATCTCGGTTTTATAATAGCTCGTTTAGAGGACGATTTATTTATCATTGATCAGCATGCTACTGACGAAAAATTTCGTTTCGAGAAGCTCAGTAATGAAACAAAGCTGAAAACCCAAAAACTCATCATGCCAAAACCACTGAATTTCTCCACATTGAATGAAACAATAGTCATAGAGCATCAACAAACGTTTGAAGATAATGGATTTACCTTCAATATCAATGAGCAAGGTACACACATACATATATATGAGAATTTATAATTAATTCGATTTTATTCTACTGTGAAAAAATTAATGAAATGTAAAATGTTATGTTGATTAAATGTTATTGCAATTTTATTCTCTCTCTCTTTGAAATGTTACTGTAATAATTGTTTTAGCTGAATCTGGCAAGAAAATAGAATTAGTAGGAATGCCTGTTAGTGGTCATTGGCAATTTGGTCAAGAGGATATAGAAGAATTAGTATTTCTTATAAGAGAAGCAGGTAATGAAAATAAGGAGAAGCATATATATCGTCCTAGTCGTGTTAGACAAATGTTGGCATCCAGAGCATGTCGAAGTGCGGTAATGATCGGCACAGCTCTAAACACCAGTGAGATGCACAAATTGATAATGCAAATGACACAAATGCAAAATCCTTGGAATTGTCCACACGGTAGGCCCACCATAAGGCACCTATTGTCCTTATTATTAATAAATAAAAATAATCCATAATGTCTTCATAAATATATATTTTACGAAAATAATATTTTAACACAACGAATAATTTCGCAATTTTTATCCAAATTTGCATATAAAATTTTAATTATTACAATTAAAAAATTAGACAAGTCTATTTTAAGGAAAAAAAAACTGACTAAAAAAGGAAATTTATAAAGATATATTTTGCATAATATATTGCCAGAGTTTTTATATAAATATTTATCTCCATTATTCTTTTCAAAGAATATTTATTTATATGCTAATTGTACGGAATATATTGAAACCTGAATGTGCAGTCGATATCATAGTTCCTGGACATTGCGGATGCCAGTGTAATTCTTTGATATCCGATTGACCTTGATGTATGAATAACAGTTGCGGCGGCAATTTGGCCAATTCAGTGTCCTGTGGTTCCTCTGTACGATCTACTTCCACTGACAAATCCCATTGAGCGACTACATCGTCGGCTCCGCCGGAAGCGAATACCGTGGCTTCCGTTGGATGCCATTCCACAGTGGTAACTGGTGCGACATGTTGCTTGAAAGTAGCAACTGGGCTTGCACCATTAGCTCCAAACTGTCGTAAATCCCATACACAAAGTAGTCCGTCGTCTCCTCCTGATATAATAAACTGACTTTCTTTAGGATTCCATGAGATAACATTGATATCGGCTGTATGAGCACCAGACGCCGTCAACATGCACGCATTCTGTGGACTCGCTCGAGTGTCCCAAATTTTTATGCTGTTATATAAGAAATAAATTAATCTTTATGATATAATTTGTAAGATATAAAAAATATATCAGAAATATAATTTATAGAAAGAATATATATACAAACCTTTTATCTACTGAACACGATGCCAGTACATTCTTTTCATTTGGCGACCATTGCAAATCTTCCACACTGTGCGGGGCATGCGAATTGTACGGCCTTTGATCTACATGCCAGGATGCACCAGTACTGTCGATTTGCCATATATGTATGTTACCTTTGCAATCGCCAGATGCTAGAGTGCCTGGTTCGGTACAGCACCAGTCGAGACCGAATCCTTCAGAGAGATGGCCTTTGAATGTATACAACGGCCTAATACCTCCATCTGTTTTGTCACACTTGTTACGATATGCAGTTAGTAAGCTGGGATTTTCAATTGCATTTAATTGCTCTTGCAAATTCCAAATATTTACACGTCCCAATTCGCTCCAACTAGCAGCTAGTTTTGTTTCACCAAGTTTTGTACATCTACAAAAGGTACAAATTATGAAAATGTCTCTATATATTTTTCTCACAAGTTTTTGTCAAAAAATTCTTCTGTCTAAAATACCTCACTCTGTTAACACATCCTTGATGTTTTATAGGCGCAACATTCATAACTGGTCTACGTTCGTCATTCTCATCTTCTGAATCACTCGATTCGCTTTCTGAATCCTCGGAGCTCTGCCTAGTACCATGTAAATTGGACATTTTCATGACAAGGAGATTATTGACGTGCGTCTTGGCAGCTTGTGTCCCAGCAACTATATACATGGTCAAAGGATAGCTCTCCCTGCAGTTACCTAAATCATCTCGTATTATGTCGAAGCTGAGACATGGCGCGCCGGATTGCGCGTGATGCAATAATCTGTACGCCGACTTGTCGGCAACAAGTTCCTCTCCTTCTTCTAAGCCTTGTCCTGGAAGGTACACCTTCGATTCAGTCTCCTTCTGATTCTCGTTCGCATTTTCCATGGATTCGTCATCACTGCTCTCGCTGCTTTCATCTTCGTTCGCGACACCCTCCATCGGTTCTTGCTCCATTTCCTCGGGTATATCTTCAGAATAGACAGGCATCTCGGATAGACAACTTTAACTATAAGGGCGAATCTTATAATTCTTAATATTTTAATTGCTTAATAAAATAGTTGAAACAATTCATTTATTCCTTTGCTGAAAATGCTGATGTGTTTACATCAAATATATATTCTAACCTAACAAAAAGTGTCGATTATAAAATATAAATTATAATAATTAGCTAAATATTCCAAAATTAAACATGTATTCACCTGAAGAAATATCACGATGAATCTATTATCGATATTATTTTTTTCTTAGATTATTATTAAAGAAATTAAAGAAAAAACGGCATTATATGTTAGAGACTACAATCTGCAACCACGTGTGAGCATTCGCTTATTTGCGCATGCTTGTCATTGCACATTGCATTCCATACACAAGAGTGCGTTCAAAAATTTTACCCATGAGGTAAAATTATTCTCCTACAAGTAAGATGTTTGAACGCACCCTAACATTATTTTTTTTTTAATTCCCACACTTGGAGGGGGGGGGGGATATATAGCTTTAAAAAAATTAATAAATATAAAAAAGTACAAAAATAGAGTTAAAAAAAAAGTTTGTTCTATTTGTACTTGTTTTATTTAAAGTGAAAATTATATTGCATTGAGGGGAAAGTAATTTTGTTTTTCGAATGTTTTTAATATATTAAAACATATATTTTAATATATAAAAAACGAAAGAACTCCCACGAATCTATATAAACTTAATGTTACATTATATAATTGTATTATATTTAAAATAACTCAAATAGCAAAACATTGGTACTTTTATTAAAATTTTATAAAAGATGGAAAGCGATATCTTTATATGCGCGCTTTTTCTTTATATACTTTGCAGAAATCATTACAAAATTTATTCAAGAAGTTAATATACAAAGTACATAATTTATCATCTGTATGCTAACAAGTACATAACTTTTTCTCTCTTTGCCTCTTGAGAAAATGTAGAAAAAGTTACCAAGATATTCGCACAACTGTGTATCCAGGATATGCGATGCATGGAAAAGGATCACGTGTATGACATTCTACGTATATATTAGGCATAAACACTAAATATAATAATGAAACCATTGACTTAATTATTCTTCTCGCACATTCGATAAAAAATTACATCAGAAATGAGAACCTGTCTATAAAAAAAAAAAAAAGTGTTTCTTTATGAAACAATTTATCATCAACAATCTATATAAGTAAACATAATACAATAATAATAATAATAATAGTAATAATTAACCTAAGAATAATATCAAGATAATAAAGATAAGAGTAGGTAATATAAATTTATATGTATAAAACACAGCAGAGAATAAGTTGTTATCGTGAAATTCCCTTAAGGGGAGAAAAGAGGAGTAACAGCGAGACTTCATGGCGATCGAATTTTCGAAATGGATGATTCACGACGATATTAGCTGTGTTCACTTAAACGTGTATTGTTACTAGAGTTATTCATTAGCTCGATAGATGCCATCGTGGAGTGCGAATGGTTGGACAGCTGAGAGGTGGGATTATGTCGAGGATTAGTATTGTGGAGGCTGTGCAAGTAAGAACGTTGGACGGGCTTGTGCTGGCCAAGTTGCAGCAGGGCCTCCGGTATGGTGAACCATTTTCTCTTCCGACCGATAGCACGCGAGTCTTCCCACTCTGGCAATTCCTCGGTCACTCGCATAACCCACACTTCCGTTCTATGTTTGTGTTCTGTGTTCTGTAAAAGAAAATCGGCGTGTTTATATCGAACATGATACAAGATTATGATATATGATTGATGCATAAAACGCAGCATGTAATAAAAAAAAGGACATTATGATATTGGGAGCTTTCCAGCAAGAAAATATAAAACTGACTGCATTAGTTCAGAGCTTATCATTCCTCCATCGATCATTCATGGAGAGAAAAAGATAAACTCTGAACTAGTACAGCTAGTTCAGCTATAAAAATCATGCAATGTCACGCAATTGCCTATTAAATAGAGAATTTTTTAGAGTCTGATATTTTTCTATTTGACAGCTCATCATATAATTTTGTGTTTATGTGTTTCTCGCTGGAAAGCTCCCATTGATAGAGCATAATGTAACATCTGTTTGTATGGCATACATCACGGGTTATAACCTCAAATGTTCCAAGGCAACGGCCTAATTGTCCTAGAACGCCAGCCTCTTCCCGGACCTCGCGAAGAGCCGTGACAGATGGTTCCTCCTCAGGTTCTACACCGCCGCCTGGTACTATCCAACTGTCGGGTCTTCGACTAGATGTAACTAATAGTACCTGCAATTCACAGGGAAAAAGAATAACAATAAGAAACTATAAAAGAGAATTCGCATACTCGTCGATCTCGATGATAGTCCAGCTCAATCAGCTGATAAGTACAGCCAGATAATCTGTATTTTGCGAGAAAAAATAATTCGCTCTCGAGAACACGAGGGGACACGATACACGTGCCGGCAAAAATATCGGGAGCTGCCATCTGCTGACTGGCTTACCTCGTCCTCGAGATCGTTTTTGACGCAGATACAGGCAGCTCTACGTCTATAGCCCTCGGAATCGTAGATGCGGATCGAATTCGCCTTCTCCTTCACCATGTTGTTGTACCGTGGACACCTTCTTTTCAGACCCCTCCGTGAATTCATAAATAATCGTCAAACGGCCCGACGGGCCATCCTGTGCATCCGCGTCGTCCTAATGTCGTTTGTAGCCGACATGTTATCGACATCGAGTCCACTTTACCGTACGTATTAAACGCGTGAATGCCAAATTCACGTCAACGGTGGGTTGCTGCTGCTGTTGTTGTCGCTACAACTGGCTGTGGCTGTGTGTCACTCGAGACAACCGGATATAGTACACGTCTCTTCGCTCGCGACGACGAAACGTGTCTGCCAAAGTGCCGACCTATGGTCGCCCGCGCGTATCACTCGCAATTAGAAACCCGATCCCCGATCCTCGCCGGACGATCCTCGGTATAACCTCAAAAACCTCTTCCCAAGCCGCCATCGACCAACCACAAGTCAGCCCTCCACCACTGCGCCGCGTCGCAGCCAATTCAATCCCTATGCGTTCCTTATGAGTCTTGCACATAGGACGCGATAAGAAGCGAAATCGCCGGTAACTAATTACGTATTCCTATTCACGAAAAAGTGCCAGATGCACAAACAGAAACCACATCTATGAAAAAAAATAAATATAGAAATAAAAAGTATAAACCACAAAGAGAGAGGGAGCGAAAGAGAGAGAGAGAGAGAAATAGAGATTGTGTATACACAACGGTACTAAATATTAATAAAATTATTTTGGATTTTTCTTTAACCAACAGTCATGATGCATGAATGTCTAGATTCGAAAGTGTTTATTATGTTAGTTTCAAATATAAGAAAACACAAAGTGTGTAGTATTATTGTAGATTCGAGTGGGGCAACATATAAAAAAAGGAAATATAATAAACGTCAAAGTTCCAAGTATGATGATTAAACGGCAAATTTAAATCCTGGTTACTGTAAAAATTATTCAAAATGATTCTTCTTTAATTCTGAACTTGTAAAAGATTTCGTAAAAGATTAAGCATGGGACGCTAAGACATGGCCTACTTGTTTGAATTTTCGAAAAATGAGTACATTATTTCTAGATTTTTTGCAACGCAATGACTTGATAAAAATGTTTTATTTTTTCTTACAATATTAATACAATATTATTATAAATATTTAAATAAAAATTTTCATCTTAAAAAAATTTTTTTTTGAAGTTATACGAAATATTTGCAGATTTATATTTTCATGCACAGTGTACATGAAAACCTGGGCTACGTTCGACGGATTGACATTAAATTGTGCATGCGAGTTCCTAATAAGATTTCACGTCTGTTAACGAAGTCTTTCTTAGCCGATTCCTTAATATTTTTTTGTTTTAAAACAAAAGAAGATAAATAAAAAAAAAAACTTTTTCAACGTGCCGCTATTTTTTATTTTTTTAAATTTTGAAAAGACGTTCAGATAGCTATTAACATGTTTAATAAAAAAAATTTGTATTTTTTTATTTCGGTTATGATAACGGAATGTTGTGCAGCCACCTAAAATTGGAGAAATTCTACAAATATTCGCATAACTTAAAAAAGAATTTTTTTTAAGCTATAAATTTTTATTTAGGTACTTAATAATATTATATTGATATTGTAAAAAAAAATTTTATCAAATCGTTACGCTGCAAAAAATCTAGAAAATGTATTCATTTTTTGAAGGTTCAAAAATGGTAATGGCCCCTTAAATAATTTCGGATTTTTGTTAATAAACAAATATGTATATATTTATCCCATTAAAATTATTCGATAAAAAATTTTTTAATTTTTAGTAAAACTATAAATTAATTATTTTAAATTTTATAGAGATCGATTCTTTCCTTTCTACCATATATCGCATTGATATCAGTTTAATGTTGATATAATGATTGATTTGAAAAAGTAGTAGGAGCTAAGTTCTAAGTTAAAATTGTGCTATTCATAAATTATGTTAGCCTTAGATGCACTTACAGTGGATATAGTCCTTTCATATGCTGAATCACTTATGTAAAGACAGGTCAAAAGAAAGTCGGATTGAGTTTTTTATGACAGCCGATAAGGAAAGGCTATTAGATAAAAAACATTTCTACACAATGATTCATCTAAATATATGAGATATGTATATCTTATATATATTTACATAACGAGTAAAATGTAGCAAGAAAATTTTTAGTTAAATTAAAATAAAAGTGTTTAAATAAAATTCTCAGACTATTATAATAGTAAAACTTAAAATTAAGGGGTTTTCGTGTTTATCTTCGAGTTATATATGCGCGAATAAAGGATCAAATTTTATTCTTTTATAAATTATAAGAAAATTTTACTCTAAACATAATATATATTTTTAATTAAATTCAATACGAAAAATGTAAAAAAAATTGATCCAATTTCGAAGATAAGAAAAAAATCGACGTTAGCTTCGCCAAAACTTAATTGTACGGAGCACATGTCTCGTGTATATTACAATTTTCCAAAATATTTACCCGTAATTTATCGCGATAGGCACGATTCATCGTGCTGCTGCTCGCACATAAAAAAGCAGATTCTAAAATTATATTGTGTAAATTCGCGCGCGCGCGAATAGCTTATAAACTATATATTTAAGTCAATATAGTGTTTATACATGTTACAAATGTTTCAATACAACCTGTGTATCCACAATTACAATCTTGCGAGTTTAGACTTCCTCCCCGTCTTTCGTGATTTCTTTATTCTACGGCTAGAAGTTATGCATTTTTGGGCTCTCGCGATTTATTTCGTAATAATATTATCAGATCGTTATTGTTATAGAGCCCTCTTGAATAGAGGAATTCCGTACCGTACATCTTAAAGAATATAACTATATGATATTGAATTGGCTTTAAGATGTCCCAAAAATCTTTTTTTTTTAGATTCTTCGATTTTGTTATAAAAAAAAATGTCCGCATATATGTATTTAGTTGATGAGTAATAAAGTTAGAAATTTCTCTAGCAATTTGAAAAAAAAATATGAAATCTGTAATGAAATTTATAAATAATTTTAAATGGCATTTACTTTTAGTACAATTTTATATAATTTATATGTATATCAAACATTTAAAATCTTTGCTAAAATAAGCTGGTTATGGGACATTTTGCGTATCTCAAGTAATCAAAAAATAAAATCTCGCATGAATTTTTTTTTTTTTTTTTTTTTTTTTTTTTTTTTTTTTTTAAGACCGACAGATGAGTTATTATTTTGACTTTCTTCGTTTCAGCTGCACTTCTTGCATTTGGTTTGTTCCCGCTTACCTTATTCTTTCAAACCTCAAAATATATACCTTTTTTATTTTTTAATACAGAAAAAAAGTACAAGGTACAATAATAATTATAAGACGAACAGATTCATTTCAACACAATACGGAATATCACCACAGGAACGAGAGAGAGGCGAACACGTGCTACATGTACATACATACAATGCATGGTTCCATCCTTTTCCCGTGAACCTGTCGTGCGTGCTATAAGATACGTGATCTATTTGCGTTTCTCCTCGTCTCACTGCGCGTTACCCTCGACTTTCTTTCTCGCATTCTGTCTTTGTATATAATCGGCATATATAACAAACCTTACATATCATAAAATCGATAAATGACAAGCCACGAAACAATCCACGCCTCGATCAGTATAACGAAATGCAAAGAAAACTTCCTTGCAACATGTTATCGCTATTTTATTGATGTTCTCATAATTTTATTCCGAGTTCTTTACATGTTTTTTTTTTCTTCCTCTTTCTTTATTTCTTTACCGGACCTATCGTTTCTACGATCACTTACCTCTCGTAGTTTAAAAAAGGTACATACATATGTATGTACATATACATATATATATACATGCATACATATATATACAAAAGATGTTTTAGGCATCTCTCGTCTTTCTCTTGAATATAAATACATTTTCAATCACAATATTAATATATCTTAAGATCCGATCTATATACATAAATAAATATTCTTTTTAAACATCATTTGCAGTTCAACTTCCTTGATTTATCAAAACATGTCCATTTGTAATCTTGTTAAAAACGGTTAGAAAATTTCTAACACATGTTTAAATAATTGCAATCGAGAGAAAATGCACGAGATTAT
>JBCEZX010000031.1:75974-96147 GCA_039654345.1 Cataglyphis cursor
AATTCTATTTCTTGGAGTTTATATAAGTTTATATTCTATAAGTTTATATTCTCATTGATAATTGCACGCAAATTATTTTGAATATAAGCATCAATGTTACTGATATTTTTATATACTTGTAAATTGCTACCAAAATTATTTTTTTAAAACAATCATCAATTTTAAAATATATAACTTTTCATCAAATTATAAGATTATAAAGTTTGCATATTTCTTTATTAAGCCAATATATTATCAATAATATTAATAATATATTGCTAATAATATTAAAATAATTTAACGAAAATATAAAAAGTAGCAAAAAATTTTTATTCCTTTATTATATATTCTCTTATTTTCATTTTTAGATGATTCAAACGAACAGGACTCGTTATTTACGTGTGGAAAAATATGACACATTTCGATAAACATCTAACAATAAGTTTGTTTAAGTTCTTTTGAGAAATTACGAGAGCATAGCGCGTAGATTGCGTGCGCTCCAACCATTTGTGCTTTTTACTTTAATTCTGACAGGCTACATTACTATGTCTGCCATGTTTAGAAGTGTCTCGCTTCAGTGCTATTTGAATCTCCGGTAACGACACAAGGGCGAATTTCATCTCGCTTGGCAAGAGAAAATTTGACAGTAGCGAGATGAAAACCGGCAGATTTAAATTTCATTATCTACTGTTCGTTAAATTAGCTCAGTTTTACTCCTTTGCATTTTCTTTTTACGCAAATTACGAATTATCAGATTTCTCGTAGGTTTCTTCCTCCCTTGATCTAATAAAGTCGGGCGATAAAATGTGAGAGAAGCGGCGGCATTCCGATTTCCTATTTAAATTATTCTCGCGCCAGCATCGCTCGTCGAAGATAATAATGAGCAGGAAAATATGGGACTCCAATTTTCCCTTCCCCTACGTATCGAAGATTCCGAACGTGTATCTAATGAAATTTCTGTTAAAATATGCGAGCTTGATCACTCGCGATGCTTTCGCGCGTTGAGATACAACGGAAAATTCTTTTAGATATTGCTTCTCAAATTTTGCAATAATAATGAATAATATGATGATGAATATATTCAGTCAAGAATGCTCATTTTCAAGATTGATGATCAATAAATATTTTTGAAGTTTCTCGAATATTATTAGAATTGAACGAATAAAAGTAGAAAATAAAGCATCAGATATAATGAATGTTTGGGCGTATTAAATTGCATTATCACTTTCGTATTTTTCGTAAAACTGCAAATTCAGCACTGGGAGATACATTTAGATAAAAAGTAGACCCAACGGACACGTTAATCTTGCTATGTGCTTGCCACGAACTTATCGACATAATTTTTTCGCGATCAATAGACATTTAGATACAATAATGTAACATGGGAACTAAACATATAATTTGTTTTTTGTCACGATTATATCTAATATTACTCTTTTTTCTAATCGTTAATGCACTATATTATTTGAAACATTATGCAATATAAACGATAGTTACAAATTACACATCTTAGAAATACTATCAAATTTATGATAAAATACCGTATGATGAGATATTAATTTAATATTTAAAAACATACTATATATTATATATATTTCGCATAATTATTACTGATTGGAGTTTGAATTTAAAATGTAGTATTTTTGATATTAATTTTAAATCTTAAATAACATTTTATATTGAAATCTTTTTTAAAATACAAATTTGCAGTAAGAATCTAATTTCTTTCTCAATCTTTTGTTAAAATTTACGAATAACATTTTTGCATCGATTTTTAATCAAACTATTCGGATTAGATATGCAAACTTTTCAACGTGCAAATCTGCAATTGAGCTACTGACGTGTTGACGTTTTACTGATGATCCCTATCGTTGGAAGAATATTTTAGTCGTCGATATTGGACGAGCGAAATGTCAGCTTCGACTTGCATGTCGCTATGTACGTGTCATGAAAGGAATTTTATCTGATATCAGGTAATAGAGTTTGCGCGTGGAGAGTAGGAAACAGTGAAAAAGGTTGCTCATTAATGAATAAAGATATTTATAGAAACATATTGTTGCAAACTTACGAAAAAGTTACAGTCTCAGATATTTTATTTGTCTCAAACATAAAATATTTGACTTATATTTCTTTAATTATATAAATTGAGTATTTTAAAAATGGCATAAGTCTCCAAAATTATTAAATTAAATAAAAAAATTTCTAATTGTATTAAGAAAAAATATATTTACTTTTGACGTTATTTGATACTGGTCTTACATATACGCAAAAGTTCAGATTGTCTAAAAATTTTTAAATATTATTCTTAAAAGGTTGAAGCTCGTTAATAGTTACAGCTCGATAATTGTTACAAATATCTACAAATGTACAAAAAAAAAAAAAAATTTACTACATATAATTCTCAGTTAGAACACCTCCGCATATTTTGAAGAGCTATAAAGGGAATGAAATATTAGAATAAAATTATAAGTCTTTTCCAAATGTAATAAACAAGATAAAAGGCAATAAAAGCGATAATTAGGGCGCATATATTTTATTTAAATAACTTCAAGTTATAGAAAGGCGTATATTTCGATTCATTCTTAGAATTAGGCCTGACTTTTTCTTATCCTTTGATTGCGATTTAATTTTGTTTTTATATTTGTAAAATTTGTTATTATTTGCGGTAAAGATGATCTGAAGAAGGGATCAAAGAGTACGCCTTTTTATGATTTAAAGTTATTTAAATAAAATATATGTGCCCTAATTACTACGCTAGCCTTTTATTGCATTTTCTTATCTTATTTGTTGTAATATTCGAATCAAATTTTGTATTTGCGTTTCAAACATTGATTTGAATTTTACGGTAGATCACGCATGAATCGGTGATCATCGTACTCGAAGAACGAATCCTATTGCATTAGCGTACACTTATAGATAGATTATTGCCGCTATTGCATTTCAACAGTTGCACCTCACATGCAAGATACCTTTGGTTCAGGATTTATTGGTACATGAAAAAACGATTATTCTTTCGAATGTAATGAAGGCATTGTCTTGTATCTGGGAAATCTCGCAAATATGTATAAAAATAGTATCTTTTTCTTGCTTATTGCGGCTTGCCTCGTTTAATATGGGGAAAAAGGCAATAAAAATCATAATATTAATCACGATAAAATAATTATGGAAACTTTGACTTTAGATGATTTTTAATTTATTTCTAGCACATTTAAGTTTTATTCCTATAAAAGATTTTTTTTATATAATCTTAGAATTAAATAAATCTTTTGTGTATTTTATTTTTTTAGACCACGGACTGTAGCAGCAGCTCATGCGATGCAAAAAATGCAGATTTGTACGCCACTGTTCTGTTTTAAAACAGAAAAACTGATCTAGAATTTTTACAAGCATTTTTTTTTGGATAGGTGTTGAGCGTTGTATCTGTTCCGGCAAACCGCAATCACATCCTAGTGTCAGTTTTTAGAAACTTTATAACAGAACAAAAATTCGATTCTAAAGAGCATAAAACTGGGTTTTTATCTTTTTAATAACATACGTTATTCCGTTCTTAAAGCGACTTAGACTTTTTTGTACTATCATTATCGATGTATCGAATGGTGAGCTGGAATTTGCATAATACACGGTCGAACACGGGAGAGAATGCGCGATTGTAATTTATCAGAACCGTCCACTTGGCCCGCACGTCAGCCGCGTGTCTGATAGCATCAAACGATCTGACGAGATCGATGCGTTAAATTGGATATGTATCGTCACTAATGCAATGACAACAATAATGAATCTAATAAATCAATATGACAGCGATAATGCTCGTTAAAATTTTTGTAATCAATGACAGACGTTGTTATATAGGCAATAAAATATCAAAAGTTAATAACATCTGTGCATCGTAATTTTGTTCGTTAAAATTACAATACGTTAATACAATAAGTTAAAATTAAAATTACAATTAAAAATAAAGCTATGGTAAATTAAGGAGATTTATCTCATCTGTCCTTCCATTTTTACCATTCTCTGGCATTAATTCTGAAAATTACTGTAGTAATTTAGTGGATGTTCCTCGAATTACTTGTCATCGTTAAATGCGCGAGGAACTTTTCCAACTTCGTCATCTCAATGTTCTTCCTACCCTTTTATTACTTGAGAATTAGAATTTAAGATCCGAAAGCATTTTGATTTTCTGAAAGCGACCGCGAGTAATATTTTGCAAATATTTCTTGAGTATGTTAAATTCATAAAAATATCAATTTTTTTATCAGATAACATTTTTTTAATATATGCAGTGCTTGTAATTGTATCGCGATAAGCTGAGTATATCAGAGTATTTCAGAATATGATACTCTGATGAGTTTCTTCAGTTATAATACAATGATATCTGCGTCCCAGTCTTTTCAAGGAGAAATTGCTAAAATGAAGATGCTATTTAATATTCTAATCTTACTATGTAATCTCATAAGAAATCTTGTTTTACAAAGTACTGTAATCCCAACGCGCAAAACTGAGTTGCACTGATAATATCAACCAAGAGTGTCTTTATTCCGTCGACTTTTGCTCGAGAAGTCCATCCATACAATCAAGACTAAAGTATCAAGACTTAAAGTATCAACACTATTTAAGGACAAGGGTAGCATTCCCTCATTCTTTACTACCATATCGAATTTACCGAATAATTTGTGAACTGAACGTTATAAGGTCGAGTGGTAGAAGATAAAAACATGAAAAGATGAAAATATTTGCATATATACCAAGGAAATTCCCTGCGATGGGATGGGAAATCTATGGGCGTAAGTTTCTGAAACTACTTGAATTTACGACGTGTACTTTGAGCATGCCGGAAAAAGCTATCGGGTTAGTCGTCACTGCAATAATCCGCAGTACTCACGGATAAAATATCCGGCGCGAAATCGTCGGCTCGCGGGCTACCGATTCTTCGTCTGCGAGGATTATCGCTTTCCAATTGGCGACTGTTTCTGCAACAAAAAGCATCGTTGATCATCGAAACTTTCGTAAATACGATTGTGGTGAGTATGTTATTGACTCAATGAGATATCGTTAGAGTTACGAACAACAGATGTTACTAACTTTGTAATAACATTCATTAAAATCGTATTAATCGTCCATAAGCAAAAACTCTGGAAAGAGAGAAATGCTTAATTTAATATAAGAATAATGGATGCATTCATAGGACACCTTACATTTTGCAATGTTTTGCATTTCTAATTTTTGAAATTAGGTGTTTATTTCACAAATGTTAAATTCTTTTCCATTTCACACTCGACACTTAGCTAAGTGGTACCAAGGGGAAAAGCGAAGTGCAGAAGAAAGCACAAAAAAGGAAATGGAAGGAATTAAAAAAATTTACAGATCAATTTGCTATTTCGAAGATTAGGTCTTAAGGTTCATGGAAATGAATCTCTTTCAATTCACTTTAATTCGTCTTTTATTCGTCTATTTATCACGGTGCAGAAATGTAGACGCTTCACGCCCTGCAGTCGATTAGATATATCTCGTAAATTTAGCTTATCTGCAGAAGCCGCATGAAAATAGCATCGCGTTTCTCAGCATGCCAAAATAGAATATCCACGAAGACTAAGATTGAGTAGGTTTTACTAGGGGTCTATTCCAGTTTGGAAACAATCATTGAAGGATTCACTCATGCTATTGTAAACGATAAATTCCAAGGTCAAATTTGTACTAACTGTCCAAGTTCTATTAACTGATATTCTAAATGAGGAGATAGATATATTATTGCAATCCAACTATATACATCCGTTTAATGACGACACTGTCAGAAATTTATCTAAAATACAGAAATATAATCTACTTGTTCTTGTCGCATTTAGCATTCATCTAGTCGATTACAATAATTTAGAAATAATACATATAATTATAAATATTATAATATATCATATAATTAAATTTTATTTTAAAAATAATGTAAATTTTAAAATACTCGTGAATTTTTGAGCTTACATGCAAACGATGCCCGGATTGCATGTGCGAGGCATAACAAAGTTTAAATTATCGCAGACTCGAGATATTATCTGGTGCCAGTCATAAATATTGACAGCGTGATATTACAATATCAGCCAAGAATAATATGGACTCCAATTTAAGCTGTAAGTATATATCACTTCCGGATTTATACGGAATGTAATCGGAATAATTTATATACTGTAATGGTGAAGGATGCAATCTCAAAAATGTTCGAAACCGTATATCCACGTGTAACTTTGAAAACAATTTTTCTATTTTTATAATACATTATACATATATCTAGCTTTCTGTCAAAGTTAACGCGTGGAATAAATCACAGCTCCAATATGATGCCGTTTTGTAATAGTTTCGAAAGTAGATCAGAAATTATAAAAATCATATTTTTGTAATTGCACATTTTTACAAATTAAACTAAAAATGGTTTACACTTAATATAAGAAATTAATTATCAAAGACGATAATATAATGAAAATATACTGTTAATCTCAAATGTGTGTGTGTGAACGATACATATATATACATTATATACATTTAACACAATTCTTCTTTACAAGAATTCCAACAAAAAAGATTGTGGTACAATCTTTTAAGCAAATTACTCAATATTAATTTTCTAACAAAAAGTGTGTAAAAAATTAAGTGATAAAATTATGTGTTTTTTCAATAATAAATAACGATATGTATTTGGCTGATGAGAAAGCATTCTTTTAAAGGAAGATGAATATATTTGCGATAGAACGTAGATTTTAATAATGGAACTGTACACACAAAATAGAGCAAATATTCTAGTTCGCAAAAAAAGGCACGGGCTGTTCCCAGAGATTCGCATTAGTGTGCGTTATAGTTTCTTGGTAAATACTTACACGAGCTTCTTATAAAGCGTTCGTAAGAAATAAATGAGACACTCTAGTTTTTTGTTGGGATGTCGGTGATGTGGTAGATATCAAGGACTAAACGTCCGTTACAGGCAACTAAAGAAAAAAACGAGAAACAAAAAAGATAGAGAGCGGCAGGCACGTGCTATTGTAGCGAAAATAATTGATTAGCAATAAAGAAAATCTGACAAAACTAATCAAACGTTAATTGAATCTCTTACTTCCAAAAGAATGAATTAACATTTCGACAGATGTTAGCAATGTTAAAAGCAAATGTCTGTTTTATGTACTGTTGGCAACAGAAAAAAATTTTACAAGCAAAAAAAATAACATTAAAATATCCATTTTGCAAGAAAAAATTAATTGTTTAAAAAGAGATTTGAAGAAAAATTTTCATAAAATATATCTTGATATTTGTTTTTATTTTTTATAACCAAAATATTTTAGAGAGGTTGTTAGCTGTTTATCTTCTATAAAAGAAACTAAATGGATGGAAAGTGAATTATATAAATTGATGTCAACAACTTGCATGTAAAAGAAGTATTCTAATTATGAAAATTATGAGAATAAATCAGGGGCCAGGAAAATTACTAGAATAAGCTAGAGTGAATAAAATATATTAGCGAGCAAAATTAAAAAAAAAATCCTATTCAGATCGTGGTACTTCTTCTATTCAATTGTTCTATTTTTTTTTATTGCTCGAAACTCTGTTGAGAGTTTGCGTGGCTAAGAAATTTGTTTTCTTTATTTTGTTCATGCCGTTAAGTGACTCAACTAATTAGCGAACCATTCGAGTTGTATTACGCCCTTTTCCCGTTTTGTAGGAAAAAGACGTAATTTCCTGATTTTTTGACGGGTTTTGAACAGGCGCTATGTACAAAAAAGCTAAATTAAAAAAAAACATTGATTTTTTTGTGTATGCTTCAAGTTGCGAATTTAATATAGCCTGTTCGAAAATACTTTGGCGTAATTAAATATCAAATTTAATGAAAAAATTAAAATACATTGTTATTAAAAATATTTTATAATTATACATTTAAATCTTTTTTGAAAAACTAAATAATATAAAAATAATTTATAATTTTTTTTAGATATTACTTTTTTAGATATGTGCGGCTGTTTTTTAAGTAATACATCGTATAATTTTTCAATATTTTATTTTTTATCTCTAATATATTTCTTTTTCCAATAATATCTATTAAAATAAAATTTTGCACCAGTTATTTTGAATCAATAAGCTTTTATAATGTACAAAAAACATATAACTTTTTTACCTTTTTCTTTACTTTAGATAATTAAACTTTATTATAATTAAAGAAAGAGAGAACATTGCGAACATCTTTCGATAGTTCCTTTGAAATACAGGGAAAAAGAAGTGCCAGCAGATATTAAGTTCAAAATTTAATCTTATTCATTAAAACGATATACTTTGCGTCACGCTCTGTCGCTCTGCCGACCTCATACTTCGTCATTCTTTCATTTAACCTTTCACTGCTACGCGAACTAGTTGTAATAGCTATTGTTAATTCTTTAACATCTGTGACGGTTTCTGCATTGCGCTATTTTCCCGCGAAAACCCTGTTAAAAGCGAGCTTTTTAAACTAATCGAGGCAATTTCACGCGAACGTTATAATATTCGCGAACCGACCGAAATAAAGTCTAATATTCGTTTGGCGCATTTTGCGTTAAATGCAATAATATATTTTTTAGCTTGATTGTAATATAAGAGCTTTGAAAGAAAAATGAAATTCGAAATTAGACGTGCACATTTAACGCCACATGTTTTATACACATTGAAGAATTTAACGAGTTAGCATGATTTGAAAATGAGTCACAAAATAGAACGTTAATCCTTATGCTTGTTAATAATGAGATGACCATTAACCTATTGTCATTGTTATTATGATAAGTTTCATTGACGATTCATGATTATACTATTATTACGTAATAAGGGAACAAGATATTAAAACTGAATATATTTGATAAAATTATTTAAACTATTTTAGAATATAGAGAATTGTATTGAAAATATATAATACTCTTGAATAAAAATGGTTTTGCGTAATATTACATGCAAAATTCTATTTTCTTAAAAAGATGATATTTTATGTCATTTCCTTTCTTTTTTCTAAGAAGTTATTTAAATTGGGATCTACTTTTCTTATATCACTTAAATTTACAAATATTCTGTAAATATTTATGCAGATATTTATGCAATAAAAAGACAACAAGATTTGCATTTTTCTATATGCACATAAAAACTGAAGTAAGAGATAAGACAGGAATTTTAAAAATTTTTTAATTAATATTAATCAAAAAACAATTTTAAACAGAAGTAAAAAGCCACAAAACATTAAATTATTTGAGAACATTTAAATGCAAGATATAGAAACATTTACGTTCTTGATTAAATGTATATTTACTATTCTTTTTCCTGAAGATTGTCAGTAGAGCTGATTTATGAGTTTTGCAATCGATCGTCTTGGCGTATTGAAGTTACTAACAACCTTTAACGGCTCTTAAGTACATATAATGCACTGGCACACGCTCTACACTTGAAACAGCGGTAAGTGCCCTTTTATTCGCGTGTAACGGAGCTTTAAAATGGGTCGATAAATCAAATCTCCGACTAATGTCTGCATTGTAACAGACGAAGGCGCGCGCGTAGCGGACTTCATAATGGAGATGGATGCAGTTTATGCAGCTCCGCGTCCGAAATGAAATTTTCAAACTATCACCTGATATTTGTACCATTTGGCTTATGCACCTCTTCTCTTTCAATCGAATTCTCTTTTTCTCTTTCTTTCTCGCTTTCTCGTATCACTAAAAACGCATCTTAAGTACAAGCCATTGTTTTTGACATCGCCGTGAAATGATATATATCCGCTTTTGCTTCCGGCATTCTGTTCAATCTAAAAGCTTTATTACAAAATCGCACCAGCGATAGGCAATGAAATACATTGCGGAAAGAAATAGGGAATATGTCAATGTGTGTATATAATATTATTACATTACAATATATATAATATCTTACTTTTTATAATCATACAGTATCATTGAATATAATTATCATTGAATAATATTTTTTGCACATTAAGTTTACGATTATGAAACATCTCTTATTTTTTAATGCATTAAATTGTAAATATATATTTTATTATTTTTATATAACAATAATAAAATAATTTGAAAATATTATTTTTCTATTGGTAGAGCACATTTGTCATATACTTTCTTGTTTTTATGAAGGCTTTATTATTCATATATTTGTATCAATTTTTAGTTTTCAAACGATTCTTCGGGGTTTGCTGAAATGCGTTTACGCAATATTTTGTAACGCGTTGAATTGCTGTGTTGTTAAAAATTACACCGCTTGTTCACAAGCGTAGTGGCAGCTGCGAATGCGCATATGTTTGCAATCGACTCGGTACCATATTTGTAAATCCACTTTACCATTTTGTGCCGTTAAATTGGAGCTGTCCAATGAAAGCACCGATATCGTCGCGTCATAATAAAACTTCGTGCAAGTGGCGCGAACGAGAGATCGCGCAAACACACACTACATATCTACAACGCCGAGTCTGTTATATCACGGAGACGCGTTTGAAATCAACGGTCGTATATGTATGAAAATAAATTTTGCATAATTTTGTTCGACAACGAGAGAAAATATTTGCTATATTAATGTTTCTGAAGTATCACGAAACATATTAACGTTGCTTTTATAAAATCATTTATCATTATGTCATTATGTCATTGAATTTCATGGAAATAACGTGACACGTAAAGTACAATTATTCGATAATAATAAAAAAAAGAATTTCTTAAATAATAATATTGTTGACAAGGAAATAGGTATCGTACAGAAAACATTTTTTATATGCTAAATGTACATATATTAGAATTTCAGAGCATAAATAAATATAAATGGCAATATTTGAAAAATGATTATCAGCTAAGATATTTTTTGGGAAGAAAAATAGCCTTTGATATAAATATATACATATAATTTTCATCAAGAAAAGATTCACTTTTGCTTTCTTCTTTTCCCTAACAAATTGGAAATTTCTGGAATAAAACAAAGAATAGTAGTTTCAAGAAACTTTGTACAGTTGTAATTAATCATGATTACATTGTATAACTATACAAACGTCACATTCCGAAGATAGTCATCGTATACGTAATTCTATGCGCGTGCAAGTATAGGTAAACCTCTGAAAAGCTTCTTTGCCAAGACTTGTGATCCTGTACATATCTGCTTACCAGTGAAACGTCGGAATAATATATTGCACGCTGCTCACATATATTCCGTAGCAGGATGCTGTCGGCAGATAAATTGAAACATGGTTTACGCACCAAATGAAAATAGACATTGATTAAATTCTGATATATTGATAATTCTAAAATAGCGTACCTCTCTTCTCATTTACACTTTTGTACGTCTCTACACGAATGTATAAAAAATTTATTTCATGTGTAACAGTTGTAAATAATACATATGAGTTTTTATTTACCCAGAATCCCTTTATTTAAAAGCCCCTAAGAGTTCTATAAACTCTTAATATATAGAAAATGAAAATTTGTCTGTACTAAATATTTATTGTAAGATTTTAAAGTAGTTATATAATAAAATATTTTGTGATATTTTACGTAATATATTCTTATAAATTGAACGACAACTTGTTAATGTTAACAAAATTCATGATATCAATGGAAGACATCATAAAATAACTGTTATTTTTTCTTTGTTGAAATAAAAAACCAGAAGTGAACAAAAGATTAAAAATATTATATTAGTATTGATAATATTTTGAATTGGATTTCTACATTCAAGTGTGTTTGTTATTGCATCAAATTTCGTAAACAACCGCAAGTAACTCTACAGAGATATTCAACACGGCAACCGAAATTTCGGTCAAAGATATTTGATCGAAACACACATATCTCGCGCTACACATATCTCTCTTATGACCGGCACGTTATACGCGATTGGTTTCTCGTTGTTCAATGAAATTCCGCCGTTTCAAAGACAAACGGCCCACATATTCCATGCATACTGCAAAGGAAGAAAGGAAGATAGGAAAGAACGAGAGAGAATAACGGAACTTATATGTATATCGGCTGAGTATATGCATGTGCATCTGCCATGCACGTGAAGCGAATATTAATCGATATTCAATCTGCATGAAAGAGAAGAAGAAAATGAGAAAATGAGACTGATTCTTGAAAGCAAAGAGAAGGAAGACCGAGATTTGCGCGGTTGTCAAGAGGTCGCATGGAGATCGCGATCGCGAGCAGGATACCGAACCATTTTTGCCATCGGAATTTAAAATGTTTTCATGAATAAAAGTCGAGGACACAGAGAGCGCGTCGAACTGGCCGATCAGTTTGCCGAGAGAGGATACTAACATACGCTCGCCAGCAGTCGCGACGCGTAAATCCAACACGGCCATAATGTCCGGCTGACCAGTATGTAGATACATCAGTATAATATGCACATGCATTCCGAATATGCACACTGATGCAATTTTGCGAGTTTTTATCTGCATTTTTTTTTTTTTATTTTGATACAGTAACGGAGTAAACGCAAGAATAAAAAAATTTTTAAATTATTTCAGTTTTATCATAGCTCAATGGAAACGACAATAAATTGTTATTACTTCAAATTAGTATTTTATGTTAGAGAAAAAGAAAAATGATACATATATTTAAAAAAAAAGATAAATTATATAACACATACATAAATTTTTTATATGAATAAAATATCATTCAACGTTGGTTGGTATTATATTTGGTTGGGATCGATAAAGGAGTTTATTTTTATAAAATTTTAAATTCTTCAAAAAAGGTGTTGTTGTTCTAACTTCTGCAAATTTTGAGATATTTGTCTAAATTTTTTTATATGAATAGAATATCATTAAAGGATGGTTGGTATTGAATTTGATGAGAATTGGTAATAGGGTTTATTTTTTATGAAATTTTGAATTTTTTAATAAATGTATGTGTATGCTGTAACTTTCACAAATTTTTAGATATCAGACTAAATATTTTTAATAGACTAGCATTAAAGAATGGTTGATATTGATTTTAATGAGAATTGATGAAAAAGTTTATTTTTTATAAAATTTTGACTTTTTCTAAGAAAAGAGATGTGATTGCTCTAACTTCATCAAATTTTGAGATATCGGGCTAAATATTTTTACATTAATAGAGTATCATTAAAGCATGGCTAGTATTGAATTTAATTAGAATTGTTGAAACAGTTCATTTTTTAGGAAATTTTGAATTTTTCAATTATTGGGCCAATGACAAGATTCTTTCTCTTTATAATCCGAAACATAAAAGAAAATAAATTCTTTTTTTAAAAACGACAAACTGCATCTTGTTGGAAAACTATTTTAGAATCTCGGAAAATGATATCATTCCGATTTGTAATTATGATTACTGATATTATAAAAAAAAGGAAATAAAATTATGAAGAAGCCATGTGCAAGTTTTTAATTTGCACAATTTTTTACTTGTTTTATATCATTTTATTTATAAACTTTTAAGAAAATTTTTGGTTAGTGTTCTATAAAATTCACAATTAATAATGTAGTATATTGGCGATATAACACGTTTGTGTTTATTTGAAAAATATTATTGCCCACATTTGTAAAAAAAAATAATTTTGATAAATAATAAAATTAATTGTCGTGTGATTTATACAGATGTCCGCGAATCGTATGTATTTACCAGCTTTTAATCGATCTCGGACCAATCAGACTGACTGATGAGTTCAACGTTGCGGAAGAGCCGATTTTAATTAGCGTCATTAAGCGCAATTGACAATTTTCATATTTTTGTATCACGGATATTTTCATAGATTGCCTATTTCCGTTGGGATGCTGCGTCCTTTTCATACATGTTGTTTCAATAAAGCGAGCGTCCATCGAAGCGACGACGAGTTACCTGCTCGCTGTACCGTTTCATTTAGCTTTGAATATCGACTTTATGGATATTCGCGAATATTTCACAGGCTTGCGCGGAAACACAAACTCTTGTGGAATTAATGATATTAACGTTTCAAAATGCATGTTTAGTTTTGACTTCGTATTCTACATTTAGGTATAATTTAGTATGAACAGAAAATCGCGCAATCATCATTTTCCAAAGCGTGTTTGTTTGATAATTATGGATTCGGCTTCAAACATCGCGATATCAAAAAGAATTATTTAAACGTTATATTGTTGTATGTTTTTATATATCTCATTTCTAATAAGAAGACAACTTTTGTATTTGTAGAAAATATTATTATTGAAAAACTGCGGGAATAAAGCTTTTAAACATTATTATTCTAACCTGCAATAATTTTTTAACATTAATAAAATACACGTAATGTAAAAGAAAAAGTATTTTTAAAAAAATTTTCTTATTTTTACAAAGTGCCGGAGAAATCTATCGCATGACTTTTCAGCCACTCTACCTCGGCTTAGTCAATCTATTTTTTCAACTTCAAACTTTGCTATTCCGAAACTGTATGCGCAATGATTTCTATGGTCTGTGATTTATCCACTTTACTTTTTTCGAGATAAGATAAACAACTTTATTTGAATTTTGACCAATATTCTGTATAAACCTTCGCTTTACATGTTTAAATGTTATCACTTAAATTTAATTCTTAATACTTAATATTAAAAGGTATTTTCTCTTTTAAATTAAATTTTAGCGTTTAATCGATAAAATCGATAAAAAATGTGTGATATTTAATTCGTTTCATGTATATTTAATGTAGGGATCATATATCCCTCTTTTTTGACACCGATAACAGTAATCTTTATTCTTCTTTCTTCAACTTTTCGCGTTCAGAATTTTTTTATTTTGATTGTGAGCAGAATATATATATCCAATAGAAGCAGAGATAACATGAGTTATGTAACATTCGCTGGACAAATTGCAAAAAACACATTGGCGATTCGAGATATCTACAAAAGTGCTCTGCACATGAATTAAGAACTATTCCAACTCTGTATATTGGACACATCGCTGCGTTCTGAATTAATAATCGCGGATCTTCCTTCACCTGCGTTCGCATATTTTTGTGGATATTTTATCGCGTGCCAGGAATATAAAGATTAAGATTAAAGTCTTAAGATTAGCCTTTTAAGATTAAAGTCTTAAAAGTTATATAGAAAGAATTTTTCTTTAGGCGCGAAAAAAACGAAAAATACGTATAAAATTGTGATATAATCATAATTAAAATTTATTAAATTGTTTTTATCACTACATACAATATCCGCGCTTATTGGCGGAATTTTCCAAATTGAACATATTATTAATCATTGTTAATCGTAAGAAAGTCAATTGCATAATTAACGACTGCAAAATAAAGCGTAAGTATCGTAGACAGTATTTTCTCTTGGGATAAAAGAAAGAAACATACCCAGAACAGCGATATAATCATAAATAAAATTCATTGAATTATTTTTATCAGATGCGTTATAATATTTGTCTTCATAGACAGAATTTTCAGGTAGGGTACTTGATCAGTTAATTATAGAAAATTTGCGTAATCAATGCCAAGTACTTAAAGCGTTACAATATTACATATAAAATCATTTATTGCACAAAATTGTCAATAAATTAATTCAAAATTTTTATCTTATACTCTAGACCTCAATGTTCAATCTAACATCTGCTTTGATATTTTAAATATTTAGATCATTCTATTTTAAAACTATTTAATCTATAATTTTAGTTTTTTTTTAATCTCTAAATAGAAAACTGTTTTTTTATTGCTTATTTGAGTTACAAAGTAGAAACTTCAATACAATTTTTATATAAATGAGAAACTTATAAAAATTTTTCAGAATCTATAAACGTGAAAAAATAGAGATTGAAAATAGCAGTAAAATTTCGATACTGGCACACAATGAGAAAATTTCTAGAGCGAGAGTACGCGATCGAATGTTCAGAACGTGAAGAGATAATTAAGCTGTTTTCAACGCGCTTGCATCGCTGCAATAAAGGTTTTGACATTAAGACCGCCAGTAATCACGCCGGTTACATTACCGAGAATTTGTAGAACGTAGCGGTATTTCTGCGAAAGCACTCTTATTAAAATGGCATTGTAGTGAGTTTTCAAAAAGCTAACGATTACTTAGAAATTCGATACGTAATCTTTTTTTTAATTTTTTTTTCTGAAAAGAAAAATTTTAAAAAGATTTTTTGTGACTTTTTCGTCAATTTAATTATTTTTTCTAGTAGCTATTTATATCAAGATATTTAATGAAATATAATAATTTGATGGATTGTAAAACGCGATTGTAGAAATGATTTTTGGGAGTGACGTCAAACCATTTTTAAAAGATTGAAAATATACAATAATATTGCAAATGCTGTGTTAAGAATTTGTTATCTTAATACCAGATCCTGTTTTGCAGTTTAGATTAAGGGTACCCTAAATGGATTTAGGGTAGATTATATCGTAAAATAAAGGCCGCCAAAAATTGTCTTTTCTTTACTTTTCTTTTTTCTTCGTCAAAAAAGATTCTAAAGGTACATAAGATTACGCTTAAGATCGCCGAAAGTTATTCTGCTGGGACTTCTCTTTTTTACCAAATAAAATCTATGTCTGTTATTTTGAGTAACAACATATACAATCGAATGCACGGGTTTATAGGGTATTAGTGTCGACAATTAAATGGTCGAATTAAATGGGCGCGATTAAACCATTACAAGATAGTCGCACTGCGTTAAATGAACATATTGGCTCTCGATGAAAAAGAGATCGAATCTGTGGGCACTGCCGACAAGTGTCACGATATTACGCGGCATCAGCTGTCAGATTTCATCGGCCATACTTTCCCCAATGAGTTCGGGGAAATAGGGCTCGCGGATTAATTCAGTTTCGTTATGTTCTGTGAATACAGTATATCTCGTAAAAAATATATATAGCGCGTAATGTTATAGTAAAACCTGCGTTGGGTAACAAATGGGTTGCAACAGGTCGATATAATCGTCAAATAAAATTGCAACTTTTATTGCCGGAAACCGACGAATACCGGGGCTTAATTGATGTACTCTCCGTTGCATTCCTGCTTCGTTTCATTCGATTTCCTTTCTTGCGACTCATGATTTATCTATCTTGGATGCAGCCGCGTCATCTGATATCGAGCTGTCTTTTTATATGAATATCGTAGCGTGTTATCACGGCAAATTGCAAAAAGTTTACCAACATCCAATACCTGTTTTTTGTTATGATCCGGCACGATATTAAAAATCGATGTTCTCTATTAATATCAACATTATAAAGTTTTATACATTTTTTTTCAGGAGAGTGCATCGTTAAATTATCTCTTTGCTTTGAGAAATTTTTTACCGTATTGTATAAAGCACCTTTTTATTTGCGTGATAGTATATAGATTATTGGAGAAACATTCGCATAATTGAGGAATTAATTCTTAGATAAATGTAAAATTAATTTTTTTTTAATTGAAAGCGAAATATCCATAATATTTTTATGTAAAATGTGCAAATGTATATTAAAAATATAGAATGTATTAGCGATTTATCAATATATTAATTTAAAATTGATAGTAATTTTCTGTTTTTTTTTTGTATCTGTTTTTCTACATCTTTTTTTTCCATAGTTGTATTTGATAAGAAAAAATATTCTACAAGATATTGATTAGATATATACATCTTTGATTATCTTAGATTTGCAGTTTTTTTTTGCGCATAATTAAAATGCATTTCTTATTTTTGTTATGTCCAGACTCAATGAATAGCGAGCCAGCGGAAGAGCGTAACTTACTTATCTCTAGGCAAGAGTTAGACGACGCGTGTCTTTGAGTCGAACGAAACAAAACCCAAGATTGGTCAATGACCGGAAGAGTCGCTTTTACTCTGTCAAGGGCCATTCGCTCGGCGGTCCTTTTTTGGTAAGGGAATGTGTGATCTCGGAATACAGGAAAGAGAACGGATTAATGAACTATGCGGATTTAAAATTAAATCTTACATTTATTCAAAGAAAAAAAAAGAAATTTCTAATATTATATACATTTAAATTCCGAATATATAAATTAAACAAATTATTCTTAAATTTAAGGTATACATATGTGTGTGTACGCGCGCGCGTGTGTGTGTGTGTGTGTTTGTGTGAACATGAGTGAAAGAAAATGTTTTTTTCGCGGGTGTTACATGAATGCGGGAGTCATCAACTGGAATCCAAAGGCGAAAACTAAAATTTAAATTCCAGTTGGAAATTTACAATAATCAATTTTAATAATATTTAATAAATTATAAAGTAATAGGAATGAGAGTAGGGAAACAAGGGTAAAAGGATTATTGGAGATTTTCAAATTTTACAGTGGAGAGGGAAAGAAACTTCATCCAAAACTTTGATAGGGACGACCAAAAGAAATTAGGAGCCTGGGACAAAAAATGAGATAATAGAGTCAGATGGACTAGTATGAAGGATATAAGTAGACCAAGATCTATTATATTTGGACCGACGTACTTCGTTAGTAAAAAGCTCGGAGAAAAGAGGGAACTGTTCAAGGAGATATCTGTACTAAATTCTGTACTAATTCTTCTGAGCCTAGTCTTCGAAGAGAGTGTCCGACTCTTCTTCGGGATTGCAAGGTTCTTGTTTAAAATTTTGCAGTTTTTCTTTGAAATCAGGCAACTCATCCACAAAGTCTTGAAGGACCTTTTCGAAATCGTGCGATGTTTTTGGAAGGTCTGATGATTTGAGTTGTGAGAGACTTGAAGAGATACAAATCGGATGAAAAATTGATTGTTTGGGGAAGGGTTGTGGATGATCGGAAAGAGAAGGAAGAGTGGGAAACGTTGGTGTCGTTCGGAAAGAATAGGTGAATAATTAGAAGGGGGAGAGGGAGTGAAAATTCTCGAACATTAATAATCGAGAGAAGGTGAATACTCGGAAAAAAAAGGAGAAGTTGGAATTTTTTAACGATTGATCGAGTGAAGATGAATGAAGATATTTAGGAGAAGAAACAAGCGAATAAGAAGGAGTAGAATAAGAGGGAGAAGAAGTAGAAGGGCGAGGTTTTGTATTGTGTACTGAAATATTGTATAATCTTTGTACTTTTAAATTAAAAGTGTTTTGATGTACTTTAAATCTGAAAAAATCTATAACAAAATTGGGATCTGCGGATGCAGAAGTTTTTGAATCGCACGATTTTTTTCTATTCCGGGCAGTCTTTGCCCAACGTCGTAATTTTGCCGGGGTTCAGATTTTTTGTTTTATTTCCACTAAAGAGATGTACATAATGGTTAGTGGAGAATTATTAATTTTAGAAAAGAGTTTGATAATTATTTTTTTTTCTCTCCTTTATCTTTTAAGAAATAAAAATAAAATGAAAAAAGGGAGAATGGAGTAAATGAAACAAATAATAAATTTTAAACAAAAAGACACAAAAAACAGAATTTAATAAAAATTTGATAATAGGGATACCTTAAAAAAAATTTTTTTTTAAATTTTATAATATTTTAGAATTAAATAGTACTAACAAACTTTTTACTTTCTTACAATTACTCTACTTTGCAATTATTATTAATTCCACATTTTATAAGAGCAGTCGGGAGACGCCGTGCAAGGGGTGCGTTTCGTTTCACGCAAATTTGAGTGCGTGTGCGCGTGAGTGAATTCGTTCGTTCTAGCGTTCAAGAGTCTTCTAGCTTTTGTTTAAAGTTTTCATACTTTACAAAGCGAGTTGTAATGTTTAAATTTATTGATTTGTCACATGATAGACTTTTCTAATATTGCTTTGGAGAATTAGTGCTAGATACTTCTTGTTTATTGTTTGCGTCGGATGCAGAGAAAGGTTCTTAGAATGTAATTTTTTATCAAAAAATTTTAATGAAAGAAAATAATCATGGAGTCGGACGTAACATTTTTTTTTATTGCAGATTACAGTTACATATTTTTCAAATTTTTCACTACATTTGTTATTTTCTTTTTAGACAGTTTATCACAAAAAATCATACAAAATAAATATTTTCCATATCACATTTTTTAAATATTTTTTATTGTAATGTAACTTTTAGTTTATTTTTTTATTTTAATTTTGACATTGTAAAAAACAGGCATGTTTTATATACGATCTACATCTTATATAGGACTTCACGCGCTCGCGAACATAATCTTTAGATTAAACTATGTTGTGATACCCAGTCCAGCAATCAAAGTTTAACTATTGCAGGTCACATTATGAGGAGTCAACTTACTGGCAGACAATACTAGTTCACTTGCCAAATATTCGCCAAGCCGAGTTTCAACGCGTCTCCATATTCAGTTTCGCAATTCATATTCGGTAGTG
>JBCEZX010000031.1:103802-115976 GCA_039654345.1 Cataglyphis cursor
ATATATACATACAACTGTGATACAAGTCTGTTTAGTGGACGGATTAAATAAAGCATTACGCAACAAAGAACATCTGGCTCTTTTCCGTCGTAATATCGTTTTTATAACATTATTATGCACACGAAACGATATCGCATTCCTAGTAGTAGCAAGCACGAGAGAGTGTCGACGATGGACGTGTCCCTGGGCACCACATCTTGCTAAGTCGTTCGCTTACGTAAATACTTGAGACATGACGCTACTAAGCCATTTCGATGACTACGAGAATGTTTTACCTCCAGGCGTGGCATCCCCTTATAGAACGGGCGATTCCGACGATTTGATAGGCGATAAAAGCGAAAATTGCCGACGGCAGCGATCGTCGATAAAATCCTCCTTGTGCCTACTCCCGAATAATCGTGCCCTTTACACGTTAGGAGTGCCGTATTACGATTGCATGGGAACGTACATCATATGTCTCACAGTGCAGTTTTCCAACAATTGTGATGAATGATACTCTTTCAATCAATGAGCCACTAAACATTTTAAAAATATTTCAGATAAGATAGTTTTTTTTTTTTTTAAATTGTCCCATTAAGGATGTTTTGTACAATACTAGGAAAAACCTGTCAAAATTTAAAAAGAAACATATTTTTTACATTTATATTGTTTAAAAAATCAAACAAATCCGAATTATGAAAGAATTAAAATATCACAAAATAATATTAATTTTGACGTCTTCGTAAAAAAAAATGGTTGTAATTAATATTTTTCTTAATTTATGGCAAAAGCTTTTGATCATGAATATTCCCTGAAATCAATTGCAAGAAACAATGAAAAACAAGTAATTTGCAGAAAGATAGAAACAGACAGATAATATTTTTCTACAATTTTTAGTAAATAACTTTTAAAAAAATAGGTGGATCTAAATTAGGTAATATTGGTAATATTTTTTGTCAAATTTGTCAATAAGTGCTACAATATTATACGATTTTCCATAAGAATCAAGTAGTTTTAAACTTATAAATAATTTCCAAACCGTTAAGAGAACTGTGCTCAATTTTTGCACAGATATTCAGAAGAATCAGCAGAACAATCTAAGAAATTTTTATGCTTTTGCTAATATTTTTTGTTAATATATATTTTTTGTTAATATATATATATATAATATCTTTAATTCGCTGCAAATTAAAATTTGCATAACTTTTGATCGCTTCAGTAAATCGAGGATTTTTTTATAAGTTTCTAAACACATGTAAAAACATTCTGTACAATTTTGATTAAATTTCTAATATTTCAAAAATAGATACAAAACATCCTTAATACAAAATTATTTGTTTTTCATAAATGTGGAGCAAATATATAATTTTAAATTGATTAAATATTATTTAAGGTTTTTAATTTTTTAAATCTTGCTTTTAATTTTGACGATATTATATATTTCTATTATTAAAAATCTTGAAGCTCACAAAGTTTATTAAGAAATACAATTTCATCGTCTATTTAATTCTTGTTCCACTATGTTTATATTAGAAAAAGACCAATTCCACATTTACCAGAAAATTATAGAAGTTAATATTACAATAACACATTTTAGAGTAATATTGCAAAGATACATTTAATATAACTTGCTTGGCGTATTTTAGTATGATGCGCTGAAATATAGAATCGAGTTGTGAAATTAACTGTATGTAATGTAAGAAAGAAAAAAAGAAAGAGAGAGAGAGTGAGAGGGAGAGAGGCAGAGAGAGAGAGAGAGATTTTTGTTCTTGTCTGCACTTGCTTGCAAAGTACCAGCCTTTAACCTACTTTCTGCATTTTTTGCACACATTAATACTCACCCACAAGCTGCGTGTCTCATATTTTAGTGCGTTGAAAACACACGCGCGTACTAACCCATATTCGTAGTATTGCATACAATTAAAACCGCCGTTTGCAATGTGTCACCCCATGACAGCGGTTATCGTGGGATATTCCAAAGGGGGCAAAGGGGATATAGCACCGGTGCATGTTATACAGCAGTATGCGGGGCAACAAAAAACGTCATAAATTTTATTGCGTATTTCTCAACGTTATTTCGCACGTTCCATTGAATTTCTCTCTTTGCGGTGAGTTATTTTATCGCAGCCATTCTATTCGGATTCGTCAGTGGGAGTAAACCTCTTCCTCGCAATTTCCCCTGCGATCGGCATTTAATCGTGGTAATTGAGTTTAGTTTCTTATCAGAATTAATCAAAAGCCTTTCGGGAATTTAACATTTCCTGATCTTCGAGAATCGCTATTGAAGAGCATTTAAAGTTTACTCCCGAGAGCCATCATTGATCGCGCGAAGCGATGGCTTTTGGAATCCGATACGCTTTGAGATGCTAGCTGCTACCAATCAAGTTCTCCGGAAGTTTCAAGCTCTTTTGCATAAAGACGCCGTCGTCTTTAGCGCAAATCTCAATTGGCGAGAGCAACCCTTTCTCCATCCCCTCGTTCCATGATCCCTCATGGTAGCTCTGGTTTAGCAAAAAGATAAGAGCATAAATAATGTTCTTATGCTAAGGATATATTCGCCAAATATATCGCCACTTGTTGACTGGCTTGCGCGCTATATGCACGGCACATTAATAATAACGGCACGCGAAATATGGACGGTGCTTCCGCGTCCATCGCTCACGAAACGCTTCCCCGGGGAGAGGGAAAATTGTTTCGTTTTTTTCTTCACCGAGCAAAACTTTAAGAAGGGGTTCTCGCTCGTATCCACCATCTTCGAGCCTCGATTCTCATCCCCCTTATGGAACTTACGGTGCGCGCAATGAAGAAAAATGTGCAACAAAAAGCGGACGCGCGCGACCGCATCGCCATTAATCACCGTGAAATATTCCCACGGAGAGCAGGTTGCCTTCTCCTACCTCTTCCTCTACTTCCGCCCTTCCTCTCCCTTCTCGAAATTGTATCTTGTACGACGTAAGTAGTACGAGGAATTGCAGTTTGTCTCGGATGAGTTGCCTGCATGTAGGTTGTTACGATAGGCAGGTCGGCGAGGGCATCTGCATATACCGCGGGAACAGTGCTCCCCATCGCCCGGGGCTAAGCTACATCGACCAACACAGTAGTCTAATCACGATGCTCCAATTACAGATCAACAAAGTATTAATTGGACCTTGCTGTATATATCGTCTGAGTGTGTCTGTGTGCTCGCTGTATTTGCGTTCCGCCGGATCGACTTTGCCGTGCCGTCTCGCAACGCGGAATGCGATAGTCTTGCACAATGATGAGGAATGCTGTGAATTCGCGGTCAAATGTATCTCTTAAAGATGTTTTGTACCTATTTTTGAAATATTAGAAATTTAATCAAAATTGTACAGAATGTTCTTACATATGTTCGGAAAACTTATAAAAAAATCTTGAGTCGATTCACCGAAGCGATCAAAAGTTATGAGGATTTTAATTTGCAGCGAATTAAGAATGTATGTGTCATATATTAACAAAAAATATTAACTAAAACATGAAAATTTTTTCTTGTCAAATTTGTCAATAAGTGCTACAATACGTAATTTTGCATAAAAATCAATAGTAACTTTAAACTTTAAGATGTTTTGTACTTATTTTTGAAATATTAAGAATTTAATCAAAATAGTACAGAATGTTCTTACATATGTTCAGAAATTTATAAAAATATCCTGAATCGATACACTTAAGAAATCAAAAGTTGAGGATTTTAATTTGCAGCGAATTAAGAATGTATGTGTCACATATTAACAAAAAATATTAACTAAAACATGAAAATTTCATAGACTGTTCGACTATTTCTTTTAAATACCTATGCACAAAGTATATGCACTGAGTATAATTTTCTTAACGGTTTGGAAATTATTTAAATTGAAAGTTACTTAATTCTTATGAAAAATCGCGTATTTTGTAGCATTTATTGACAAGGATAAGAAAAAATATTATCAATGAAATAAAAATTTTTACATATATTAAGAGAAACTCTAATAAATATTTGTGCAAAACTTGATTTAGATCCACTTATTCGTTTAAAAGTTATTTACTAAAAATTGTAGAAAATTATTATCTGTATGCTTCTCTCTTTTTGCAAATTACTACGTTTTTCATTGTTTCTTGCAGTTGATTTCAAGGGATATTCACGATCAAAAGTTTTTATAAATTAAGAAAAATATTAATTACAACTATTTTCTTTTGCGAAGACGTTAAAATCCATATTATTTTGTGATACTTTAATTCTTTTCATAATTTGGATTTATTTGTTTGATTTTTCAAACAATATATAATAAATGTAAGAAAAAGTCTTTTTTTAAATTTTGACAATTTTTTTGCTACTATTGTACATGCAAAACATCCTTAAGCAAGCTCGTTTTTTTCGATAGTCTTCGAAATGAGACCAGACAAGATCGCATGTAAATTATTCTTTCTTTCAGAGAGATTTAAAGATAAATATAAATTGATGTTAGAAAATGATACATTTCTGTTTTCTTGAATTTTGTTGTATATATTTTTACTAAAATTTTTGAGATTGTATTTTCAATATAATAGAGATCCGTGAGCCTTTTGACGCCCTTCGTCAATTTTTTGTTTTTACATTTATTCGCCTCTCTATTGGTAGATTATTCATATTTTCACATGAGATTTTTTAGCACTTATCGTTCGTCAATATTGGTTCTTTGCGTGATAGAAAGGTTAAATATTTACTTCATTTCGTGCGACTATAGTTGTTATGCAGAATTAAATTTCGCGAGATCTCGCTGCATTTAAAAATTTCGAAGAAAAAAATGATAAATTTAAAAATATTTTTTTTTTAACGTATTATCGTGAATTGACAAAAACCATAAAAAGACAACAGTTATTTTTAAAACTATTATTAAAAATTTAAGAATTTTTATTAAAATTATTCTCTCTTTTGAATAAATTAAAATTTATTTTTGAAATTTATTTATTCGATTCTCCGATCTAGCATGGCAAAAGTTATCTACTCCGTTTCGTAAGAAGATCGTTATGCAAACACTTGCATCTCAGTAATTTCTGAAGTGGTAAACTTGCCTCGCCATATTGGCGCTGAAGTGCGCGCAATTTCCTACGAAACACTCTTCATTGTCGCTATAAACTTTAACGTCGTAACGGAGTTTGACGGTTCTACATCTTTCAAAGTTTCCTGAGGCTTTTCGGCACGTCGCGTGCCGATGTCGACGCTGCGTATCAAACGCGCGACGGAAACTTTTACAGCGAAAATTATTAGACGATTTAATTACATCTGATTACTCTATAAATATCGACTTTTAAATATGCGAGTATTTCGATAGCATTTCATAATATAAATATCATCGCTTTCTGCCTTTGACTTTTTTATTTTTTATTTTTTAAATTATTATTTATCGCATTTATCGCTGGTAGTGATTCTTAAAAGATATCGTTAAAAAAAATAAGATATTATAGAATTATTACGCTAAAAATTTGATAATTATTTTCTTAATTATTTTATTTACTTTTTTTTATTAGAGATAAATAGTAACTATATAATGATATGTACTGTATTACAGATGTATACGTACAAAATGGCCAAAATATAATATTTTTAATTTCAAGATGGTCAAGTTTATCATATTGGAGATTTTATAATATAAAGACGAAAATCGTTCCAACAAAATTAATCCCTTTAGATTTTTTCGGTATAATAAAATTTCTCGCACCCACACGCTGCAAAGCAGTTTCGACTCATTCTACTTACTCAGCAAACGTGTTTATTTTTATGTTCACGGTCCGATTAAACTTGAATTCAGTAAGTCCTATTTAAATTTGCATCGACAGCGCTTTTCCGAAGTTGCGCAACACACGTGTTTCGCGATGTGTCGGATGTTTCGGCTCGTCTGATAACCTTTATCACCGACCTGTGGCGTGCGCGCGGCAGCCATAGGCAACGTTTCGGACCGATGCAATTTCCGCAGCCACAACCTGGGGAGCAATAACGAATAAGAAAAACGAGCGGGAATAAGTGGGAAAAGGATTACACACACACACACACGCACACACGCACACCGCCACGACTGGGCGGCTTGGACGCAATAAACAAGAGTGCTTTACAGAAAAGTATTATATTATATTTTGTTCGATAAAGCAAACTTCAATATTGCACTTTGTTGTTAATCAGCTTGTACGAAATCCCTGTCTGCAATGGACGCATCTAATTAAAATATAATTAATCTTAATCATTTGAGATTAAGATTAATTATGCAACTATTATATTTTATTGCATCAATACTCTATTGTTATTTAATTTAAAAATTCAGATGTATGTTAAATTGAAAGGATGATCTACAGTTATGAATCTATATCTTACAATTGTTTTTGTACATATTCGATATTTGAACAAAGAAGATCGATAAATAATTTAACGCTTTAAAGTTATCGATCCGATTGTAGAAAGCTTTTTCTCAATATAGGATACGATCCATTCACGATCCTAAACATTTAGTTTACTTGGTACATACACAGTATTCTATTTATCAACTACGAGTTTTGAAAAAACTCCCAAACAAATCAGTCTATTCGTCCCAAAAGCAGTCATTCATGACACTGTAAATAGACTTTTCCCAGTTTACATTTGTTAGACTGTACATAATAAACTCTACTACGTACAATAAATATTCTGTGTAGAATTTGCTTTAGAAGAATCTATATATAAACTTTTAAAACAAAAAAAATTTTTTTTTTTACAATGTACTATAAAAATGTGTATAACTGATTAGTATCCTTCGTCACAAATGTTGAGAAAATTTTATTTTTCACTCTCTCCATGTGTGTTTATCTACTAAAACTAAATCTAAATATATCGTTCCTTCGGCCTAATCTCTATAGTGCGCGCCAAGTTATCGCGATTGCCGTATCACGCGCGGGGCGAATGAACGAGACTCGGACTTTATCTGCTCAATCCCGGCGCCGTCGTGCAACCGCCAGCTCTTCGTGAAGGGGTTAACCGAATCCATTAGATATTCCAGTCAATTACGCGGCGTAGAGTAGCGGTTCTATCCGGAAAGGAAGGAAGGAAGGAAGGTGAGTGTGAGGCGCGGTGAGGCCGAGAGGCAACCGACCAAGGCAATGTGGTGAAAAGCGAGGAAGCCGGTGCACCGCGTTGCAAAGCTAGAGACACTCAAATCACAGCCTGGTCAATATATTCGGTCCGCCTTAATGTATTATTAAAATCAAATTAAAATTTAAAATTTATATTTAAATTGCAATGAGATTAAAATTAAAACAAAAATTATTATCTTTAATTTGAAATTAAAATTCAAGTTTTACATAAAGTTACGATTAGATTCAAATTAAAATAAAAATTAAAATTGATACTAAACAATTTAATTACATTACAAATTACACAATTTGCTTTTTCCCAAATTTTATTTATTTTTTTTTTTTTTTTTTTTTTGGCATAAAATTCAGTTTTTGTAAAATTATTTATAAATATAATATTCTGCATTTAAAAATTTTGTGATTAAAGTAATGTTTAATTTTACTGGACTCTATTCGCGATTTAAGTGCCTCTATGTATTTGCGAACTGCTATTGAGAACGGGAAATACAGTAGCGCTCTTATTCCTGGCTTGTAGCGGCAATCAGACCGTTTTGACGAACGGCCGACGAGGTTCTAGCCTAACAACGTGCTTTTGATGTTCCAACTCTTCAGCCGTTAGTAGAGACCGATAATTTAACTAGCTCCGTTCTCGTTGCTGAAAAGGCGTTCGATTCAAATTCTCCGCCGCTCTATATAATACATGATGGGTGTGTTAGCTCCTACATTCTGCTCACGCGAACTTCTATAATATGTATGTACTAAAACGCTAAGCTCTTTAACTTAAGTGAAATGTTGAAATATGACGAAGTCACATCTACACTGTAGCAAAATTATGAATGATGAAAAAGCGACATTGTAGATTCTAATATAAAGCAAACAAACGCAATGAGAATCATAAAATTTTAATTCAATAGCATAAAAATTTTAGAATAACTTTCTATTTAGAAAAACTGAATTTTATTTTGCTCAGACTGTCATATTTTGCTCAGACTCTCACGTGCTATATGCACCGTAATCATTAGTGCAGTTCAGTATATGAAATATTGAGACATGTGGTAAGGCTTATTCGACTGTCGGTGTAACGTGGTGAGCCATAACTATAGAAGTTATGACTCTATGTTGAAAAGCACGCAGGCGAATATGCGCGAAATTGCAGACGGTCCTACTCTTACATGACCGAATGTATGTATATAAGCCGGATTAGGGATTCATAACTTGCCTCTATTCTCTTTAAAGACTGGATTCGTCCAAAGAGAAACGTGGCCTAATCTGACTCGAGATGTTGTTTGAATGAGCTTGCGCGCGTCAAAGATCTTATTGAACCTGTCTTTAAATAATTAATTGCAAAATATTGTATGAAAATTCTTTTGCAAATTACAAAATTTTTGAAAGAAATAATAATTAAATTTATTAATTTATTTTTTTAATATATGTTTATTTAATATTTGTTTATATATTTAATTTATTTAATCAGAATTTATTACGTATTCCTCTTTGCAATTAGGTCTTTCAAATATATAGGTAAAATAAAAAGTGGTAGGGGTAGAGTTTTTGAAATTGAATTGAACAACAGCGAACTTTGTTTGTTGAAGTTATTCAACAAACTAGATATAAGAAAGTAAAAGAAGAGAAAGATGTATTGTGTGGACCGTGATTTTAAGAGAGTTTTCCAAATTGAAAATAATATGTCAGATGTACAATTGAGATAGCAATAATGGAAAATTACGTGTGCGCAAAAGTATCAATAAATTAAATTATTAAGAGAGTATGCAATCACAAAACAAACAAAATGAATATAACATAAATAAATAAAAGAAAAACTGAAAATAGAATTATTTTATAAAAAATTACAAATAAAGAAACAGCAATATAAGCAATGTTATTTATTAATGTAACTGTTAAATCATTTTTCCTGATTCTCATAATGACGATGATAAGCGTAATTTTCTCTGCCGCGAAAAAAATACCGACTTTACCTAAAGTGAAATATTTATGCTCTTTTATGTTTGAAGTGGGACGCGACAACGTTAACCGAAAACTATGCGAGCACTCTTGGGAAACTTTTCGTCCACTTGCGTCACGAGAATTCTCGACAAAATTGCATTGCATTCTATATATTTTTGCGGTCATGCGAATTTCACCACGTCTTGATATTTTTATTTTTAAACTCATTGTCAATAGAAAACTATGAAATATGAGTAAAATACAAGTCAAGTAAGAAAGATGCGATATCAGCTTGTCATTAAAATAAAAATATTGCTAAAAGTATTGTTAAAGAAATCGTTGTCGGATAAAGTTCATCGTTATTAATGTTTAATAATGATACGATTAATGACGAAGAAATGTCACATGTCCGAATTGTAGAAGATTGATATTATTATTACACATATATTTTATCGAAATAAAAAAGATGAGAGATATTATTTCATTATTTATATCATTTTTCATTTTGATATACATTATCCATAATGGATTTTTCTAATCGATTTATTTAGTTTGACAACAAAAAGAATATTTTTGTCATTGCAACTAAAATTGTAAACTCGCATATTTATTTTCTGTTTAATACTAGACATATGAAAGCGATATGTACATGAATAAGATATCTATCAATCATTTCACAAGGGAGATACGTTGTATGATGTGTCATGTAAAACGAAGATCGATTAGTACTGATTTTATACTGATACCCACTTTGAATAGTAATTGATACGTTAGCTATTGATGGATCACGTAAGCTATTGACGGTCGATTGATACTCTTCCTAAGAAGAAAAATAAAGCGTTCGTATTTTTAGAAACTGAGCGGTACTATAATATCCGTTGATACATTTTATTTTTCCGCCAGTCTTTTGATATTTGGCGCTGTTTCCACTGCGAGCCTTCCCTTTTCCGCTTTGACGCGAAGCTACTCGGGGAAAAAAAACAGAGGGAAGGAGAGTTCGGAAACATATCGCCGATACAAAGTGCATTCGTGTGCTGCGTTGGGGCGAAGACCCAACACACATACATTTCCCCACGGAGTTGTAAAGTTTCGTTTCTGGAAACGAGAAGGAAAGATGTTATCTATTTCTTTTCTTTTTTTACTGCTTCAGCAGTCTCTGCCTATCTTCGTTTCTCATCGTCAGTATCAAGCATGCGGCGCACGTTTTCATCGCGTAATATATGAATAGTCCACGTTGCTAAGTTTCACTAGTCTAGTGATGTCAGCTGAATAGATTTCTCTCTCTCGTCGGAGAATTGAATTTAGTCATTTCCTTATTATTTTATCAAGAAACCTCTTTCTCACAGCGGCGACAACGATAACGACGAGGTTCTTTCCCCTTTCCCTCTTCTCTGCGTAGCTGTCTATTTTAACCGCAATCTCAATCGTCTGATGTGTCGAGGGGATCGAAATGTGTAACTCTATAAACATTGTATATTTTTATAGGATCTACAGATTTGGACATAGTAAAATGATTTGCCCGATTTCATCATTGTCAAGTGACTCCTTTACCGATATAAGTTTACACATAAAGATTTAATCTCTTTATATTATTTTATGGGCTACAAAAAGAAAACATTTAAAAGAACTGGAAAGTATTGCACGCTAAAAAAGTCTTACTACTAAAAATGGATTTTTTTTCTGTTTATTTATAAACTTTATAGCGCTATTGTTTCTTGTTCACGTCACAAGCTCGAATAACGCTTCTTTGAAATGAAACTTCTGAGTCTCAAAGATTTTAACGAGAGCTTTTTTCACGCGATTGTATCACTCTTTGTTATTTGGTTATACTGCGATTGAAGTGCGGTTATCGAGAAATTTCATGTGGTTTACGGACAGCCGGACAATTCTGGCGTTTACGTTCTTGATGGAAAAAGATTTCCAAGTTATGACTCTCTCAATGTAGGCCGTAAAATGCAAAGCGAATGTACTCCGACATTTCACGATCGTCAATAACACGGCAGATCGTCGCTATCTAACTGTATATGACTGTATATACAGGGTGTCCCAGCTAACTTGATCACCTTGAATATCTCGCTTATTTTTAATGATGGAAAGAAATGTTATAGACAAGAATTATTTGTTGTCAGAGGGCGAATACTGTCCCGTACAAAAATTTTTTTAAGATCTATTAGATATTTTTTGAGATTTCAAGGTCATCAATATTTTTTTAAATAGGACTAGATATTTTTTTTATCATGACGTGATAGCAGAGGTGTAGACCTTTCCAATGACCTATTACACAATGACCTTCACGTGATTTTGAGCATGAAAAATCAAAAAATTGAGCTAATGATATTCCTCCCAATAGGTGAGGCTAATGTTAAGTAAATAAGTTTTTGCATACAAACGGGATGCTTCCGCAGAGTTTCTTCCAGCCTCACCATAAATTAGAATTATGTCAATTTTCTCTGCTACACTCAAAAATGCCATCTTTCCACATAAATAACGAAAGCTCTCACAATTACTGAAAAAAATTGATCACGATGAATTTCTCAATCGAACTGATAGTAGTGAAATTGGAAGCTTACCAGCGTTTGCAAATTGAAACTGTTCGTCATTGAGAATACAAAAACTTATTTACTAACATTAGCCTGACCTATTGGAAGGATTACCTCAAGGATTAGCTCAATTTTTTGATTTTCATGCTCAAGGTCACGTGAAGGTCTTTGTGTAATAAGTCATTGAAATGGTTTTCATCTCTGCTATCACGTCATGATAAAAAAAAATCTAGTTCCATTTAAAAACATATTGATGACCTTGAAATCTCAAAAAGTATGATCTTGAAAAAAAATTTTTGTACAGAACAGTATTCGCCCTCTGACAACAAATAATTCTTATCTATAACATTTTTTCCTATCATGAAAAATAAGCGAGATATTCAAGGTGATCAAGTTAGTTGGGACACCCTGTATATGCTATATATAAAATACGTTACATATTTTTGCTAACAGTAAGCTCGAGAAAACCGGAAATTAAAGTTTCTTTTCGGAGATTTAAGAATCTACATCAAGCGTAAAAGTAATCTGTAATATTTTTGCTGTATATACTGGGCATCTTAGAATCATTCTGAGTCTCTTTTTATCCTATGAGTTCTTTGACCGATTTGAAATATCAATTAATTTATATGTGTGCATATAT
>JBCEZX010000031.1:132779-145201 GCA_039654345.1 Cataglyphis cursor
TATATATATGTTGTATATATAATATTATTTAAGCGTGGAAAAACTAACAGCTGCATCTTCAACATTCTTTCGCAAAGAAACAATGAGTATTCGAGCTAATACGGGCGTATTAAGGAACTCGTGAACGATGTGTGTAAACGCAGGACTATCCGGTAGTGTTGTATTCTGTGTGTCAGTATGGGTGAAAAGCTCGCTGGAGGATTCGTAAAACAACCGTAATCCTGGATCTATCCAATGCTTAAGCTAGGGATGGGGAGAAAGACCATTTCTTTGCTGCGGTGAATGTCGATAGGTATTGTCCTGGTATCCCAAAATTGTAATCAGATGAGCTAACTGCGGGCCTGTACCCAAAAGCATGCCACGTACTTTCATTGTAGAACATGTTAAGAGTAACTAAGTTCGCGAAATTGCGACAGCTTCCAAGTTGGAGTGGAAGACCACGCGCGCATTAGCAAGTGCATTAAAAGTCGTTTTGTCGCACGATTCTCTGTTTCATTTAATTAAAAGTACTTGCACTGACACCCAATCTTGTGTTAAGAAATATCAGTAGAAGATAGAATACTATGGAAATGCTTTCTTTGTAATAACTAATTTTATTTTTCAAAATTTTACTTGAATTTATATATTTATAATGATATTTTAAAATTATTGTGACATGTAAATCCTTTCTAGTTGTCGTAAAGAAATTGATGAGAAAGAAGATACTCAGATTTGCTTGTCGACGGAAATTTTGCTTATTCTGAAAGTTCTGGAATAAATGGCATATAGGTCCTTGGCGACGTCCGCGGATAAATAGCTTTGTACTGTATCTCGTCAGTTTCCAGTAGGAAGGAAGAAGGATTTGCCAGATCTAAGATGTAATTCCAACTTTCTAGTGAATTAAAGACAAGATAATGACGATAGAAGATATAAATCTTGGATTTACCATGAATATGACATTCCGGTACTTTATATCTCCAATTTTTCTTATGATGTATTCCTAAATCCTTTATTCAAATCATAATTCATCAAGTAATTAATAACGTTATATCATTTAATTAGTAATTGCTCATTGCTTTGAAAAATGAACGAACAATAGGCGATGTAAAATATCAGAGCGCTTAAAATAAAAGAATATAATTCCATAAAAAAATATTGTAAAATACATAAAAGTAAAACTTTAAGCTATCAAAAATTTAAACGCATTGTGTTAATAAAAAATTAATTTAAATATTTTATATGCAATATATGTATATAATTTTGTTTTATTCGTACATTCTGCATAATGTAATATAGCATGACAATAATAGGAGAGAGAGAGAGAGAGAGAGAGAGAGAGAGAGAGAGAGAGAGAGAGAGAGAGTCGAAAAGATATGATAGTGACGCACACGCATATACATATNNNTATATATATTTTGACATAACAAAAAAAACAGTAGAAAAATGCGGAGCGTAAAAATACTTTACACAATCTTAGCCGCTAGATAAATCTATCGAAACGATCAAGGTTTCCACGTTTACGAGATTAAACCAAGAATACCATGTGATACCGTGCGGTATTCGTATCGTAAAAGAGAAATATCCGTGTCGGTAGACAAGTAAAATCTCTTTACATGAGTTTCCAATATTTAAAATTGGCCAAGAAATAATCTTATTACGCGCTTAAATAAATTTTGTAGTATTTTATTTTGAATCAGAAATAGATTTTCTGAATTATACTGTTTTTATTGCTTCTCTCTCTCTCTCTCTTTCTCTCTTTCTCTCTCTCTCTCTATCTCTATCTCTCTCTTTTTTCATATGATTTTAAACTTTCTATTTCAACAACATTTCAAATTTATTCGATACATCCTTTTTTGTATTGTATTTTTTTATTTATTATAAAAATTCTGTATGTCTGGAACAAAATTTTAAATCTAAAAATATTCCATTAGATGAATGGTTCAAATATAAATACGATTTTATGTGCTTCAAACAGTTACAACTTTTCATTATACTTTGTTGCAGTCTACGTTATTCGATCTTAACGCGATTAATAAAAATCACTGATGCTGTGGAGGCAAAACTTTACCAAACTTGAGCCGAAGTCGACTCTGCTTGGCAACCGTGATCGATGAACTTATATACGTTGCACGATCGTCCAATTTATCGTAGCATTTATCTCTTAATGCATATTTATAATTGCGTAGAAAAAATATATATAATATATTTTTTTTTAATAAAAGAAAAGCTGATTATAAAAAACATAATTACAATGACCCCTGATTTCTTGTCTTTTTTAAATTAAACGATTGTAACTAGTACGCGATGTAAATGTACAATATATTGTTTTATCAAAGAATTTATAAGATATTGAGAATTTATAAGATAATATCTAAAAATAATTATAGATTATGGATGTTTAGATTATAATAGTATAGATTTTAAATATTATAGATTTATGTTACATTTTTTAAATTATAAATTAATAGAGTTTGGTATATTTTTTCATATAGTAGCGTAAATAATAAATTTTATTTTTTTACTACTTAAATGTTTTTGGCCAGCATTCATTAAAGTTCAAACGGTTCTAGCGTTTATTAAATTAAAAGGGATGAAGAATAAATATGATATCTAGCTTCTCACTGTCATATCAGAAATATATGATTTCCTTATATTTTAAAATATTTTTGCTCGATAACAAACTTTTATTGTGTCTTATGTATAAACAGAGACTTATTATAAATCCATATAAGCTAAAGATAAAACAAGAACATTACATATAACAACGTGCATATTAAACATTAGCTCTGAGTACGGAACGGGAGTGTTTTTAATTAGTTTCCGGTTTTCCTTTCAAGATAAGGCCACGTTAATAGAATAATATTCATAATAGCCGCCGGTATTATAAGCGATATCGAAGCAGGGAAATATCCCATCGTCGGGGAAAGGCGTTCTTGCTGGCGCATATAAAGCACAGAAAATGAGGGAAGAGAGGCGGGATAGAGAAGGCTGAATAGGGCCGGAGCAGCAAGATCGGAAGGCGTAAATTGAAATCGAGGTGAATCGGGTTTTCTGTCGATCTAGCTCGTTACACTTATCATAATCGTTAACGTCACGGAGATTAAGGCACCGAAAGATACGCCGATTTGATTCGACGGGGATTCCGAAAATTCCTCTATTTAATTCCGATTTTTCACCCCTTTTTTAAATTAGACTATCGTAAAGGCGGCACGCAAAGTAAGCGCACGATATAAGGTCCCGATTAGAAACTCATTTCCTGAGCTATTTTTACTCTCCGTATCACAAAACCCCTTCACCGTTAAACGCCGGTACATAACACGATATCGTTATACACTTTACAGGACGGTCATCATTGGATGATTTTTTAACTATACCTTCTGTGGCCAATTTGTAAATAATTTTTCTTTAGCAAAAATATCAAGAGAGATTTTTATTTTTATATTTTTTTAAATTAAGTTTTAAATAAAAATTTTATTAAATGAAATACACGCCTGCAGTTATAATTGTTATAAAGAATATATTTTTTTCATATATTCTCTTCTTTCAAACTCAGTTTGGAAAAAGCTATTTTTTTTTTAATTAGTTAATAAAAAATTATATAGAGCTATATAAAAAATTATATAGTTTATTATTTTTTGAGGAAAAAAGCTATTTTAAATTAACCAAATACTCTTTAGCGAAGTAGAACATCGGTAATTTTTAGCCATTATTATAACGTGCTTCTAAATATCGGTACCGACAAGCTTTTAGGACTTTTTTAGCTCTATTAAACATAATATTTTTTTGTTAGGTATTTTTCTCAGCAGGTACTTTCTTATCGAGATATTACGCATTAACCTGAATATGGAAATGCTCGTAAACGTGCTAGCTCTCTTTTTTTCCATACCGATAGTTTTATGTACAAGATTACAGAACTTTTATTACACGCATACACACACACACACACACACACACACACACACACACAGAACGAATGAATTTAAATAAAAATTATAGATAAAATCCACAATTTAATAATAATAATTCAATATTATTTGTTATATTTACAAAGAAAAGCTGATTGATGAGCAAAAAATTTATTATATAAAAATATATCGCACCTATGATTCGAACATTTGTACTTCATAAAAACAAAAAATAAAGAAAAGAAAGATTTATGCGAGCATTAGAGAAACTATAAAAGATCTTATTCAGAGATATTATTCGCGGAAATAAATTTTTTTCCCGATTTTTATGTACTTGGCTATGGAACGGCGAGACAGGTCATTTGAATAGATGATTGGTAATGAAAATTTGCAGTTTGATATTTACAATCGATTACGTCACCAAAGTAATTTAGGAGAATCCATTCGAAGAGGTCGTCCATCAAGCGGCTGTCGGATCTCTAACTGCGAGAAATTCAATTTTATTTGCATGAGTCTTTTCGCATCTGTATGCGGCACGCTAAGCAGACGCTAAGTGATAAATATCTAATTTAAAATTGATTAGCTGATTAATTTTACTGGACAATTAAAATGCTTAGTATGTGATGTTTATTATAGTGATAGCAATGAAATAGCGTATTGTCATGAGTTTAGTATTTACTATCTATGATCCTCATTATCACCGAAATGTTCATCTATTCTCTTTTTTCTGCTTTTAATGCTTTTCCTCTACAGACATCTTTCTTGGTTAAAAAAAAAAAAAAAAGCAAAATTGCGAGTTGCCCAATAAAGTGTGCTAAGACGACGAAAGAAATGTTATTCGGAGTTAAAGGCTGACAAGCTTTTACGAGGTCTAAATTGAAGGACGTCGGTTTTAAAAAAAGCCCGCGATCGATCTACCTGTGACATGTGATTTTCGCGAAATTTAACTTGTCATTTCGCTAACGAGAGCCCAACCTTAATCGAATAGCAAGACCAAGTTAACGTTTTAGCAATTCACCGCATGGAACATCACTCAGCTTGATTGGAAGGTGAACGGAAAATGCTACGAGGAAGGAGTTACTTCGGAAATGAGCAACAATATCAAAATTGAGTCGTCACACGCAAATAATTTTATTTGCGAGAACTTAATGTCACTCTCCGCCACGCTTTTTCCGACGTAAAATCTTGCTATAACTTTTCGAATTATTGATGTAATAAAATTTTGTTATGGCTGTTTAGATTATTTTTTTATATTACGTACATTAATGATGTTTTATTATATTTCTCATGATACAATGAAAGAACAATTAATAAAGTAAGTAAATAAGTAACATATTAATAAAGTAAGAGGAAAAATGTTATGTTTGCCGTCACAAAACGTTTTTAAAGAATTTTTTGGGCGATAAAACAAGATTTCATCAAGTTCTCAATCTAAATTAAATTTTATTTATTTATTTTATTTAAATATATATATATATATATATATATACATATATATACACATATATAAATTATTATTATTATCTTAAATCAGTTACAGTCTTAGCAACATGCAACTGCATCATTAAATGCTTTTAATTAATTTTGAATCTATCTGTTATTGTTTTCCAATCAACACAAGTGTCATCCAGCTTACATTAAAATCTGTCCTACATCGTGATGATATTTGAAACGTACTGATAAATGCTTCAGCGTAGTTATATATTTTATAAGTACGATCGATTTTAAAGCAACGATTTGATAACGCAATAGCCTGAAATTTGGAGATTGCCCTCTCAATTCTGTAATATTTTTACTTCTCGATCCATCGATCCATTCTACACAAATATAATGTGGCTAATATAAAATATCGAATTGAATGCGTATTGTATTTCGAAATTCAATACATTGCATTATAGCTTCCAGCTGGCTTCTGAAATGTATATCGCGATATTTATCAAGAGCTTCGTCCAACTGGAAACGATCGTATGCAACGATTTCATGCATCGAATTTAATGCAATCAAATAAATGTCGATTCTTAATGCCGTGCGTACGTATCTTCGAATCTGTCATGCGTTTCACTGCAGTATCGAAGTTTTCTCGTATTTCCATGTAAATGGCGGGAAGGGAGACGATATGGAAACGAGAAGAGAACGAGGAAGCATGAAGTGAAACTTTGGCGAAGTATTGAGGGAAGTTTCATCGCGAAAATTCGCAAAACCCAACTCGCGCCCATTCACGTTATTCGCAGCTTGATATCCGACGTACATATCCGCGGCGAACGAGATCTCTTTTTTTTTTATATATAAATATATCGTTGTCATCGGTGAACGACAAAATTGGAAAGAAGATCAAAACGGCTCTACTGTGGTCGATCGACAAAATGTATGACGTAAAAAAAACGTAACAATGCGGTCAGAATCGGCTTAACGCCAGTTCACGGTACCGCAGTGGTGGCATTATTCTCTGATTTCTTCGTGAAAACAATTTTGCACCTGCGATATGACGGTGATCGATCATCGCCACCGCCTCAAAATATAGTCGGGATTTGCTGGCGCACTTAATGTCGTTTTGTTTGCTGAGCGAATTTTTATCAACGATTCGTTGCCTCGCGAAACTCGGCGAGCATTTTGGAAAATATCAAGCGACAATATCCACAAAATAATGCGTGATGGACATATTAAATCTCTCGTAATATGTTTATTCGATCTCAATAAAAATGCGCCTTTTATTCGAACTACAATTATTATCGTATTTAATAGTGTTCGTTTGGAGACCAAGGTTTTTTTTATCACTTTTTTAGATTTATGGCTATGCCAGGCAAACGACCGTAACACGCTCAACCACTAAAATTTTTCTTTTTGATACATTCTAATGGCTTATTAAAGGTATATTTTCAACGAGATTATATAATAGCGCGAACAATGTTTAATAACGCGCTATTGTTTTATTTATCTTGCTCTTATTTTTAGCACTTTTATATCATAATCAAAGATTAAATAAGTTTAATTTTTAATATAAAATATATTGATTATAAATTAGAGTCTTCTACATAAAATATAATAATAAATAAAAATTTATTACTTATTATATGCATATCGTTAAAACCTTATTTATTAAACGATTTATTTTTAATTAATTACGTTTTGAAAGTTATTAATATTGCAACGCTGAAAAAAATATTTTACTGGTTTTCAATATCTATTATATTATTGAAATGCCTTCTCAATATCTTGCGCGTGGAAATCATTTATTGACAGAATATGTTCGTCTTGCCACATCCTTCTAAGTTGCTGTATTCATGAGTTTCTGTATTACAAATGTAGTAGTCTCTACGTTATCATCTCCATTATTATCGTCTAACGAGTCTTGTGCGTCTTAGATTGCATCATAAAAAATTGCAACATTCTAATAGCTTATTGTATAACACAGAAGTCTTTGAACTAAAATGTTACATGTTAAAATAGTTTCAAATCCTCAAAATTATTATTATTATTATTATTATTATTATTATTATTATTTATAAGACTACAAGAAAATTGGATAAACTTTTGATTAACTTCTTTAAATTTTGTACAAATTGATTACTAATAACTTATAGAGCCAAACTTTAAAATAAATATAAAAATTCGAAAGTGCAATACAGAAAAGATTAAAAAAGGTAAAAATAAATAATATTTTAAAATTTCTAAATATGTTATTTCAAGTTATTTATATTTGTAATAATTGATTTGTGTACAATATACTAAATGGTTGAAAATAATATTATATTTTAGCTTTCGATGTGAATTAAATATATGTATTAATGTACATATATTTTATGATGCCCCTAAATATAAAAACACTTATACGCAATTTTATTGCTAATATTTGTTGATTGTGACAGTAATTTTTTTTCTTTACAATTAAGATATACAAATATGATTTCTTATCAGAATAGCGACATTTTTAACATACAAAGGACATTTACATCTTTCTACATACTTCTATGCTTTTGAATACTCGATATGCTTTTTATCTTATCTTTTTGAAAGAAAACTTGAAGTTTATGCATTTTAACTTTGATAATTTATTTTGAAAAGTTATTATTACTATTATTTTTTTCTTATAAGAATGCAATGAAATTGGATAATTTTTTATTCATTTTTTAACTTTTGTAAAAATTAATTACTAATAACTTATAGAGCCAAACTTTGAAATAAATATAAAAATTCAAAAGTGTAATACATAAAAAATTAAAAAAGGTAAAAATAAATAATATTTTAAAATTTTTAAATATGTTATTTCTCGTTATTTATATTTGTAATAATTGATTTGTGTATATGTATAATAAATGCTTGAGAACGATATTCTATTTTAGCTAAAGACGTGAATTAAGTATACTAATGTATACATATATTTTGATATTTTTAAATATCAAATAAACACATATGCAATTTTATTACTAATATTTGTTGACACAGTAATTTTTTTCTTTGCGATAAGACATAACAATAGACATAGAATAATAATTTCTTATCAGCATAGCGATATTTCTAATGTACAAAGGACGTTTATATCTTTCTATACTTTTAAATACTCGATATGCTTTTTTATCTTTTTGAAAGAAAACTTAAAGTTGAATCAAACAATTGTTTTATACCAAAAATTGTAGAATTTCATGCATTTTAATTCTGATAATTTATTTTGAAAAATAATCTATAATTAGATCAACATTGTTTCAACAAATTTAAAAAGAAATATATAAAAGAGAGAAGATTACTTTGGATTCTAATGAAACTCGTGCACTATATAAAAAAAAACATGACAATTGAATTAATGTGAAAATAAAGCTTCTCCCATTTTCAATTAAATTTGTATCAGAATATTTTCTTTCTCTCTAGCTGTTGCATTTTTTACAATATATATCATAAATTATGTTTAAATTATGTTTACTATTACAAACTATAATAAAAAAAAAGAATGAACTATTCTTTTGATGTTATTAAAGAAGGAAAATTAACGAAACCTCACAATGTGAACTCTATTGCAATCATTATTTTATCGTAGCTGTAACCTGCTAGTCATTCTTATCGACAATCAGCAATTTTCTTTTCTCACGCAAAAAGAGGGTACATAAGCACTACACTATTTCAATGTCGTTTCTCTCGATAGAAAATCGAATTCGATCACTTCAAGAGCGAGCGGATAATCTCGGCAAAAGTTATTATCCTTCGTTAAAAATAAAAAGTAAATATAAGATTGTAGATATTGAACGATCAAGATTGAAAGATAATATAATAGTTAATGTTGAGAGAAACCAGTGGATAACTCACAAGAAATATGTAAATTTAATTACAATAATGGCCTTAGTGATTAAAGCTCAATACGAATATTAGCGATTAAAAAGGCGCATTATACGGCGTCTCCCTTATTTTACAGAAAATTACATTTCATGTAAAAGCTATAATTTTCAGATAAAGGATAATACAATATTGCTCGATATAATTGAATTGATTATACTTTACGCTTTGTGCAAATAAAGACTAAAGTAAGTAGATAGAAAAACCACCAAAAAAGTAAATAAAGACCATTCTAAGAAACAAAAATAAGCTTGAAATTTCTAAGACTTTTTTCTTCATGGATCTTTTTCTAATCCCTTAGTGTTTTTTTTTGACGTTATTTAATTGATAAAATTTTATTGGAATTTAATACATTCCAAATTGTAATTTCAATATTTAATATTGTCCGGCTTATATAGCCCAAATCCCGGAGAAACGTCGCCTAGTAGTAGTGACACTAATTAAATATCGTTAGCATATGGTAACTCGTTCGATAAAGGGTTATAATAGGCTCAGATAGAAGGTATAGCGTACACTGAGAAAGCGACATAAACATTCCATGTAACCTGCAGGCCTCCTTTTATTCAATTATGTCTAGACTCGCGCCGTGTAGATATAATAACCGTTTCGCGGATGTTTGACATTATGTTTTCATTATGCATATATATCGCAGTGTGAGGAAGTTCGCTTATAAAACTTTTTATTCACGCGACAGTTACGAAGCTATCGACCGAATTCTCTCATCTGATTTATACACATAACGGAGAATTAAACATTTTATACATTTTTAATCGGGCTTTAATGAATTGACACGTATATAATTGCTGACGTAATTGCTCGTTTATTCGAAGTTGTGCCTGTGCAAGTAGTGAAAAATCTCTCTGTCACATCCAACCGAACGAGTGTGTATTTAATTATAATGATATTATTAACAATTAGTAATATTCTTTGGATGATTTCAAAATAATATAATTATACGGCTCAATTATTCCGTTTATCTATCGCGTGGCCGAATTTGCCGTCATGCCTGTGTGCGCATGACGTTACTTAGGCGTCAATAACTAATACGTCAGCATAACGAGGCCATAGGTAATAAGTAATTTTCCCGAGCGGCCTGAATAATTCCTAGTCCATTATCCAATCATGTATAAATAGTATTTTCTTTCGTCGGATGTCTCGGAAATATGATGAAAGGCCTTCATCATTGAGTTTTCTTTTCTTCGTCTGTCTAGTAATTAGAACGACCTGGAAGGCATTGGTTTACTATTGACAGATCTTTTCCTTCCGTCCATGGTATTAATTGAAAGAATAAAGCAAAAACATTAAGGCTACAAATTTCATATTCTAATAATCAATTTTTGTAGAAAGACTTTTTATATTTAATTTATCGAATTAATTAATATCTAATTTATCGAATTAATAATAGCAAGTATATAATATTTGAAGTTTCTCAAATTAAGAATAAAATATATAAAATACTGCAAAATAATATTATATTATGTAATTTGCAAAATGTTCCATTTTTTAACTCTTTTATAAAATATAATAAAAATCTATTATATGGCAAACAAATTCTGTTATATCTTAAATTGTGTCTTGACTGAATATCTTTGTAAAATATCTTTGTATGTATAGCGATCCTATATCACTTCTCGTTAAAATAATTTTTTACAGGAAAATGACAACCAATGAGATTTTGTTTTGACAACTTATTAAACAAGTTCGAAAGAAATTAATATCATCATCTCAGAGCGATAGTATGATAATAATGTCAGTTATTTTTATACATATCTATATTCAATTTAAAATTTACACTCCACGATCAACTGTGAGCTTATTTTTTGAAAATTTAGATACTAATAAAAGAAAAAAAAGTTTTCTTTTCTAGAAAGTAACGTGTCGCATGATGAATCAATAACTGAATTGAATCCGCATCAAATCTGCAGTCTTGCGGTTACACGCTGCTTTCCGAGTGATTCGCTATGAAACATTTAGTCATGTAGAGCCTAGTATGTTGCTCGAGAATCATGTTATTTTATTTTCTTTTGCTCGCGACATGTATCCACACTTCGATTTTCTTTTATCCTTGTGACAAGGATTCGTCCGCTAGGCGGGGTTATTCCGATCAAGGACGCCCGTTGCTCACGCAATATTCAGGACACCGTAACTCACTCGTACGCTGTGCTTGAAATTTCTTTTCTCTGAACGAAGAGACGTTCGTTGAACGGAGAAGGTCAAGTCGTTACATAGAGATATGGCGATGAAGATAGATCTAGTCTATCGATTGCTGTGATAGATACATCGAAATCCCTTGAAGTTTTCCATTGAAGTCTACGTCGCAAAAGCTGTAGTAAAATGTATTTTAGTGAATACAATTTTGTGTTAAGAACTGAAATGAAAAATAAGAGCATTTTGAAAATTTAAGAGATTATTTGTAAGTCTTCTACTATGTATGATTTTTTGCAAGATTACTAGTTTAAGTAAAAAAACATCAGTGCTGTTGGTACAGAAATAAATTTATTATTTTTCAAATTAAATTTTGAAAAACATTATTTAAATGAGAGAAAGACAGAAAGAAAGTTACCGAAAAATATGATTTAATTAAAAATATAATAATAAATAGCTAAGTTAGTATAATATAATAAAAATATAATAAATATTATATTATATTGAAAATATAATATAATATAGATAAATAGAAAATATATAAAAAATGCGTCAACTCTTTTATTAAAAAATCAATTTGTTAAAGTTTTGCATTCAAACTTTGCAGCAAGATCTAATATGATTAACTATAAGCGTACAATCTTGAATACTTTACGAGTAAATACAAATAGCTAGTTTTCGATATAAAGTTATATTGTGTCGTGCATTTGCATTTCCTGCGATTCAGCGAGAAAATTCGTTGCCGCTTTCGAGCCAGAAAAATCTGAAGCAACGTAAAAGGACGTGCGCATGTGTAGTCACACATGAGATATTGGCGCGACAAATCAGAGTTACGGACGGAAAAGCTGCTCCACTGCTCCGTTGCTCGAGAGCGGATGTTTCCGCTATGGACTTTCAAAGACGAACTGCAGGTCGAAGATGTTGCATAAAAAGAGAAGAAAAATCGAAAGAAGATAGAGAAAGAGAGTGAGCGAGAGAGATGGAGAGAGAAAGAGGTGGAAAAGAGAGAGAGAGAGAGAGAGAGAGAGAGAGAGAGAGAGAGAGAGAGAGAGAGAGAGAGAGAGAGAGAGA
>JBCEZX010000031.1:165975-187931 GCA_039654345.1 Cataglyphis cursor
TATATATCTTAAAGAGATACATCTCTCTTTACAGACATTTAATATGTCTGTTTTTCTTCTTATAGTCTTCAGAAATCTTACAGTCATCAGAAATATTAAGAATTAGAATTTTTAATTTTTTATCGATAAGTAGATATTTTGATTGGATTGAGAAGAAAGTTATTTCTACTGAAACTAGATTTGTTTAAAATTTATATCAAATTTTAAATTTGGACAAACAATTACTGAAATGTCGTGGACGTGGAAATAATGTGAACGATATAATAATCGTTATATCAGCACTGTTTAGTGCTGTGTGAGCACTTTGCTAGTGCAAGTTCTTTGTGATTTTTTAGATACGGTATATAAACTTAGTCGTTAATTTCGAGATAAGGTTTTAAATGTGTGCAAAGTAAATTTGTGAAATACGTTAAAAACATTAAAATTTTCTATGAGAAAACTCTTTAGTCATTATGCTTTTAAATTTTTATACAAAATTCTCACAGAATAAATTAATCTTAGTAATATTATAAAAGATTACTAAAAAAATTATAACAATTATAATATTATCTTATATTGAGTTAAGAAATCAAGAGCACACATAATGTACTTATTCGTATATCGAAGTTAATAATTAATTTATTTTCATGTGCAGTTTTCTTCAAATCTCAAAAAATCCGATAGTATTATTAGGCGTATTTATGCTTTTATCTTCGATATATGATTTCTATGCGAAGGTAGAATTATCGCGAGACTCTTTGACATGAAATTGTAATATAGAACCCGAGATAACAAAAGCGGGTATATTCTTGGCGCTCAAGTTTGAATGAGACCTCGTACTGTAATTGCGCGACAGTCAGAATGGGAAACTCATCCTTGTGCAATTATCTCCTTCTCTTCTAGCTGTAAAACTGTATTTTCATATGTAATTATGAATGCGACCTTGCTTGCAAGCATACAAATTTTCCTCAGTTTTGCGATTTAATGCTCAATGCAAAGTAATATATTCACTGATATAATTCATTGACAAGGATATACTTGACATACTCGAGTATTGAAAACTTTGCTCTTAAGTGAAGAAAAACATTTTGCAAATATTTTTCACAGATAGTGGATTTTCATTTGCAAATTACCTATTAATATTAATTATTAATGGAATGCATGACAAGCGTGTTAGCACATTAGTAGCTTCAATATGTAATTACAGATCTATTGTATATGTGTATGTATGTGTGTGTGCATGTGTGTGTGTGTGTGTGTGTGTATATATATGTCGTTTGAGTGCACATATGTATATATAGGGAATATTGACTGACGCGCATCTCGATAGAGAATATTTCCTCGTCGAAGAGACAGAATCCGCGTATCAATCTTATGATATTTGACATAAAGCAATATGATTGTTGCCGGCAAAATGTCCTCTCCCGATACGGACTTTAATTTATCAGGATATATACAGTTTACGAGAAACGATGAAAGACAGTAATCTAGCGTGATATGGTAAAAGAAGCTTATGTATGATCGATTGATCGCATATTTTGATCCACGATACTGATAATAACCGATGATAACGTTGCTGTATTGTGTCCCCTTTCGCCGGGATCTTTGCCTCTTTCCATTCCCCGGTCTGTATTCCAATACGAAATGTTTGGTTCCGAAGATTTACTACTTCTACTTTAACGTTCACGAGATATCGACAATGTAAGATATACTTTGATAGAGTAATGGTGATATCTGTATAGAGAGGAAAAATGTGATAAAATAGAGGTAATCTGGAATTTGCGAATACACTGCTTTCCAATTTTTACCATGCAATTTTTATCACGCTGATAATAATCAATGCATGTTAATTATAATCGTATATCATAAAAAAATTAACGTATTAAATCTATATAATGGATATTAAACTTGAAGTGACTGGATTATAAATAGTAATTAAAAATAACTAGATAAACAATTGCAAATTATAATTAAAAAGTACAAAAACTTAATGTAAAAAACTATTATAGTAATTTAAGTTATCCGATTTCAAATTAGAAATGCTCATGCTGAAGATCTTGAATTAAAGACCAAGTGCCACGACAATATTGTTTTTTTTTTGCTTCCTTATAAAAAAAGCTTTATCATGAAAAAAAAATTTTTTTTTTCAATTTGTGATGTAATCTAATGTATTCAGAATGTTCTAAAACATCAAAAAATCACATTTTTACAAAATTTCCGTATGTGTGTATGTATGTGTATATGCATAAAAAGGGCATGATTGCTTTAATTTCCACAAATTTTGACATATTGGGCTAAATTTTTTATATGAATAGAGTATTGAAATTGACTAGGATTGGTGAAAAAGTTTATTTTTGATAAAATTTTGAATTTTTCTAAAAACGAGATATCATCTTGTGCGGACGTATTTGTAATTAGTGAGGGATTATGAAGGAAAGGAAATAAAATTATTCTTCATAAAGGAAGCAATGTGCAAGTTTTTAATTTGCAATTTTTTACTTGTTGCTTCCTCATAAAGAAAGCTTTGTTTTCATGAAATTTTTTTTTTTAATTTTTGATGTCAATGTGTTCAGAATGTTTTAAAACGTCGGAAAATCACATTTTTATGTTATATTAAATGACTGTATGCGTGCATAAAAAGGACGTGGTTGCTTTAATTTCCATAAATTTTGAAATATTAGGCTAAATTTTTTACATGAATAAAGTATCATTAAAGGTTGGTTGGTATTGAATTTTATTAAGATCGGTGAAGGGGTTTATTTTTTATAAAATTTTAAATTTTTCCAAAAAAAATGTGGTTGCTTTAACTTTCGCAGATTTTGAGATATCGGGCTAAATATTTTGAATACATGAATACATGAATAGAGTATCGTTAAAGAATGATTGGTTTTGAATTTGATGAGAATTGATGAAAGGGTTTATTTTTTATGAAATTTTGAATTTTTCCAAAAACGAAATATCATCTCGTGCGGATTGTATTTGTAATTACAATTACTGATATTATGGAGGAAAGGAAATAATGAAAATAATTATGAGGAAGCAATGTGCACGTTTCTAATTTTTTACTTGTTTTATTTCTCAATGCTCCTATCTCAAGTTTCAAGTTTCGATTTTCGCAGAAAACGCTGTTCAAACTATTAGAAATCTTACCTTCAGCGTGTCCTTCTCCTCCATTTGTATACTGATGCCTCCACCGGGATCAGCCTCCGACGTGCTGACGTCGCTGGCAAAGTCGCACGTGACAATCGGTATCTGGACCGGTTGATTCTCAATTGTGGCGACGTTCTCCATGACTGATCCCGGTGGTTTCTTGCTGTCGGTCGCCGGTGTGCTCTGAGTGAAGCTCGTCTGCTTGACGTCGGGCGATTCCGGCGGAACTACCGCGCGTGGACGTGGCTGTTTCCGGATGCCGCGACGCGCGCGAGCCTTGGCAGCGAAGTATATACGTATGTAGACGAAGACCATGATACAAGATGGGATGTAGAAGCTACCCAGAGCAGAATAAAGGACATATCCGATGTCTTCTGACAGCTGAAACAGAGATAAGCGCATTCTTAAGTCTCTTGATATTTCATTAATATTTTTATACTTTACAATAACTTAATTTTAATATTTATTTCAATATTAATATTAAAATTGTTTTCTCTGAGTAAATCAAAAAAAGTCCAATTTTTTAAAATACGTTACTCTTCAGTATAAATAAAAAAAAGAAATTCTCGTCAAAAGAAAAAAAAAAGAAACAAACGCATTTGTAGTTTTGCGCGAACAGATCACGCAATAATTCCGTCCTCTTTTAAATCTTGTTACTGTACACATAGCTATATTTCAAGATTAACGGATGCATTCCATTACTACTTTACGATGTATTGCCAACGATCGGCATTTAACGAATTGCTGGTTATGTGGGTCAATTGATTTTCTGTTGTCATCTGCACGATATGCTCGATATCTATAAGTGGGTAGTGCAGTTAGTTCTTCGAAATAAACTCCCGTACTGGAAGCCACTCTAACTTTGGCACTCTATTTCTGGGAAGATCTGATTTCTCTCGATGTCGAAAGGATGCACAACATTTTTCTAGTGGCCTCTCAAAAGGTGCGAAAGCGAGGGTTAATTGGGTTTACGCGCCGTTCTGTGCGCATGCAACCGACCGTGTTGCAATCTCGCTTTAAGAGCTGCATACACGTCCGTCGAGCGTAAATATGAATGCAGGAATTTAATTTTATTTAATTCACGATGCAACGTGCGGTGGCGCGTATAACCCAGCCTTAAACTGTATTCAAATTTACGCCATCGCGTAACTCGCGTGCGAATCGTTTTATACTCGCGAACACCCACATTTTCAGCTCGCGTCGTACACTTTACTTCCACTAATGTAATTACTATTAGTACGTTCCCCTTCTCTCTAGGAGGTAAACTTGCCAGCAAGCTATTTGGCGTAATATCTCGTTACATCGAATTACGAGACTGCGATTAGATGCGAGAGAGTGAGTTATATTTAATGCATAGTACAGTGACGTATGAAAAATAATAATATAGAAGATAATTTAAAAACTTTAATATATGTGCAAGTGCACTCTATCTCCTATATGTCCTATAAATTATTTTCTAAGAATTGCGTGAGCGTTAAAGCTGCAAACTTTTATAAAGCGAGATCTTTTAAAAGCATGTAATAAAAAAATATAAAAGTACAGATAAACCCAAATAAGCACAGATTTTCATTTCAAAAGAAACAACTTCAAGACTTTTAACTGTAATTGGGTTAGTTGATTTTAATTTAGAATTTAGCTGTATATATATTTTGTTTATCTTTTTACTCTGTTCTTATTAATTATATTTAAGGTCGTACGATATCGATTATAGATACGGGCATATTTTGCAGCTAGTTAAACGATTTGTATTGTTTTAGTTAATTAATTTGATCTTTTTTTCTGAATGTTCTTATGATTTTGTTCAATTTTCTTATTTATTTTTATCATTAGTAAAATTATAAAGTGTTATAAAAACTATTGATTGGTTTTTTTGAGCATTTTTTTTGTTAATCTTATACTATATATCAATTATTATTATAATATATATCAATTATTATTATACTATATATCAATTATTATTATTATCTATATTATTATTATTATCTAACATTAAATTTTATTGGTTATATGTTATTGAAAATATTACAGTCGTACTTTGTGTAAGTGTGTAAAATTCATCTACGTTAAAGTCTTAAATTAAAAAAGTTCGAGAAAAACTTAGTCTAACATTTGATAGATTCGTCTCCTTGTCGGCCATTAATTACTTAAAACCTTTCGCCAAAAGCGGAAATTAAACGATACGCGATGTGAATTCAATTTCTTGGTAGACGTTTTAGCTTTTACTTCTTCGTTGTTTTGCTTTTTTTTATTCTTTCCTTTTATTATACTATTTTCGTGAATATATATTGACGGGAGAATGCTGCTCTTATCGCAACAGAAAAAGAAATTTCTAATGGTGTAGCAGGTGTACAGGCATAAACGCAAATGCGCGAGATAACGAGCAATTTTTTCAGTCAGAGGATTCAAATTTATAAAAGTGCGAAAGTCAATGTGCAACACCAAGCAGCTTATTTGTCGGTACAGCGCTATCACGCAAACATAGATTTGTCTTTGTCTTCTCGCGTTGAGAAAGTTTGTGAAATACTTTTAATCATCAGACCATCTCGCGAAGGAAAATGCGTTTATCTTTCGCTAAGAAAAAATTTTTTTCCCGCGTAAAAACTTTAGCTCGCATAGATGTTCGCGATTGCTAACAAGAGAATTAGTTCAAGTCGATCATTAATTTTAATGAAACTTCTCCTCTGCTTTATATGCAAAACAATTAATCATTGTATTTTTCAAAGTTACGATCCTTCACTCAACGAAATCTTAAAATGCAAGTGCTCATAAAGAAGAGAAACGGAAAAAAAGGGAAAAAGGGAGAAAGAAAAAAAGAGATTTTTATTACACAGTCTTCTCACAAGAATGGTAGATAGTAGCCAACGATAAAGCTTGGACGAATTATTTTTCTGCTTTAAAAGAATTCTTTCCATTTGGACGCGAAATTGAAGAGCAAGCTGGAGAGCCACCGAGGCGGATAATCCGATGTCATTTTCGTCGAATAAAGATTATTCGCGCTTCCACCCCGCCATTTGCGAGATTTGCACATTTACATTTTGACAATCTATCAGAATGAAAAAAATCTCCGTTGATGATCACGCAAGAATACCAAACCAATAGAGTCTCCTCGTTGCACACGTCGCATCGCTAATACGAGCGCGAATATAGACGAGGTAACCAGCAATCCCGCGAGCGGCGAATGAAAATTCATGAAAATATGAATAGTAAGGACGCGAGTGATGACGGACCGTATGTAACTAGACCGGCGCAGTCTCGGAACTCGGGGAAAAGAAAGAAAATCCGTGGAACGTTCCCAGAGGAGATACCTGTCGCGCGTGACAGCACGCTGTTTCCAGGATGGGAAAGAAAGAAATGCGCCGACACCGCGATTGGATCAGAGCACCCGTGTCGAATGTCGGAGAAATGATCCAAGGAATTTCTCTTTGTAATGCGAAGAGAATACTGACGATTTGCTTTGAACAAATGCCAAATAGATCTTTTCCGCTATACGGATAAACAATGAAAAGTGCACGTAAATTTCCACACGTGTCAGTCTAAGATCCTATGGTATAAATTCACGCGTGTCATCTCTGTGCGACTTACGCTTGACAAGATAAGATATTACTTCGGAGGGAGCTCGTCTCGAATCTCACCTTTAACGATTGAAACGATAATCCAAGTCGAAGATGTTGAAAAGGAGGATTCGAAATAGTACGAATGATTCGGCATATTCGCTACCCAATATATGTATAATGCGTAACCTGCTCCGTGTACATATGTATGCACATACTGTGTGTGCGTAGAGTATACAGTGCGTGTGCACGTGATAAATTGATTGCCTTCAATTCTGTGCTTCTCTTATGGCTGAAGGAAACGATAGGAGAGATGAGGGTGGAAATAACCGATGCGAAAAACCGGCAAGAAAAAAATGAGGGTGTTAGAGGCGGACAACTGCTTCACCTCTGAATAGAAAAACAGAAGGATTGGAGGATCATTTCAGTATATATTATGCCTTTCAATTTTTTCCTTTGAATAGGAGCTCTCACATGCTTCTTCTCTTTTGCTAAGATTTATCGTATTTCTCTTCAGATATATTTCACATTACTTGGTTACACATACAAAGCTTTTGACAAATATATAAATTATGAATAAAATTAAATATTGAAAAAATGAATAGATTATGCTTGTATAAACAGTATGTAAACAGTTTCGTATTGTGTAACAGCTACAATAACAGTTAACTGTTTATTAATAAAGTTTCATTGCTGATTTTAAAGTATTGTGTTACTAAACATATTCAAAATATTTACTATGTTAATAAATAATTACAATTGGGATAAAATCGATCGATTTAAATTGTGCGAAGTAAACAATAGAATATATTGATATATAAGCCGGGAGAGATTGTTCTATTCATTTATCTTAAAAACAAACAGGCGCGCATTCACGCTCGATATTTGAAGTATTCAGCCAAAAAGAACTGACTTATTGGGGCTTTATATATGTGCATATCGAACGTTTTGGAATGTTAAAGGTTAAAAGTGTGCAACTTCGCGAAACAGAGGTGCACAAACGCATCCGTTCGCCCTACTTCCTTTTTGCTTGCCGGATGTTGTATAATTAGGATTGGATAGAAAATTAGGGCAACTGGAAATTCCTCGTTTTCACACGTTTGGTTGATGATAGTGTCAAGGATAAAGTGATATGCAAAGCGATTAGTGTCACCTAAAGGAGAAGAGGATGAAATTGCTTGTACACTATGGCCGCCCGTATTTGTTCGAGTTTGTCTTAGGAGGGATGATAGCGCTGAAGCATACGTGTAGAACTCTCCCGTATGTGTTAATCCCGTATGAGATGTAATAATCTAATAACAAACGAACATCGACAATATGGGACCGTCATATCCAAACTAATCGATCGAACAAACTATAAGAACAGGTGAACCATATAATTATAACCTCAATTATAACCTATATTATAGCCTTTTTAGCGATACTCTTTCTGTATTAGATAAAAAATAATATGTCCATATTGATCAGTAGCAGTCAAAAATATATGTGAAAAATTGGAATTAATAAAATCGAATTAAATATATGATTTTCTTCAAATAGAGAAAATCTACTATTATTTGGATATAAATGAATATCAAAGATAACTCGAAATTCATGTGCTCGGTAATCACATAATCAATAATGGTATAGAAATTATCTTACTTTGTGTTGTAGTATTACAAATTGTATGAACTCGAAAACGTCAGTTACAATTGCCACCGTTATCGTTACTTTAAAGTACGGTTTCACTGCGAAATTATGGCAATACAGGCACGCTCACATTTCATAGAATCTGGCACGCGCTGTCAACGATGCAGCAAAGTACAAAATTTGCTGTCTTTATACCATATGTTACACTGAATGTAATAAGTGTTGTCCGCGGAATCATAACTGATATTTAACAGAAAAATTAAGAATATGCTCTAGTCTTCTTCGCCAAAAATAACATCAAATAGATTTTATCCAATTCAATTAAAATTCATCCTTCTTTACCCGCTTTTATCGCTAATTTCTCATTCCTTTTTCTTTTATTGACATTCTTTTTTCACTTGGTTTTCGTCGTATGTGTGTGCAACACAATCTTTTTCTCCCCATTTCTCGTAATTGCTTTTTTAAGTCAATGTCATGCTGGGAGGAAGAAGACGGAAAGGATTGTGTATGTACGCTTTCGGCTCATAAATCTCCGTCAGCTGTTGTATCGAATGAACGGGTATATGTGTAACTGCAAGATTACATTTTCGGAAGGTGTATTAACGTGGGATCGTTAACGTCACTCGTCTAAGTTAATGCGATGTTCCCCTATTCGTAAATGTGAAGAGTATAAATTATAAAACTGACATTAACATAAGAAAAATTGACTTTTATTAAATTGACATTTAATTAACGACTAATTTGGCTAAATCATTGACGGTTTGCAATAATTAGAAAGAAACTTATTGATTGTTATTAATGTTATATATTTATTTCTGATAAAACCTTGAAAAAAATATTTAATTTATTCTTACAATCCATGCTGTATATTTTATCCCAATTTATTACAATCTTTCTCAGAATATGAAACATATTTCTGTGTTGCGAAAGAGGGTAACGATGTTATTATGTGCCTATAATATACTTTTTTAGCTTAGGATGGATTCAATATTGACTAACGATTTGCTGTTTTTTAAAGATTAGGGATTTATCAGGATAGTATTTCCCTTTTCCACGCTCGCAAGCTCGCTTTGATCCTTCGGTTGCTTCCCTTTGTCACGCGATCATTGATATTATGACGCCGCGATCTGGTCGACGCTGATACCGACACTCCATAACAAAATGAAGGAATTAATTTCGATTTGTGGTATATGGTTAAGATGACGGTGATATATGTATGTAAATTGGATGATGCATACCAAAGCTTAACAACATTGAATATCATGATGGATATTGCTATGATGGATCTGTTATGACATACGATGTTAAATTTCTGCACATTCTGTTACATAGAGATCTAAATGTCCATATTTAAAAGTGGAGGAGCAATCTTTGATTATTAAATCTTAAGGATATTTTGTACCTATTTTTGAAATATTAAGAATTTAACCAAAATTGTATAGAATGTTCTTACATATGTTCAAAAATTTATAAAAAAATCCTGTGTCGATTCATTGAAATAATCAAAAGTTCTGAGGATTCTGAGGATTTTAATTTGCAGCGAATTAAGGATGTATGTGTCATATGTCGAAATATTAAAAGCAATGAAAATTTTATAGACTGTTCTTATATTTTTTCTGAATATCTGTGCAAAAACTGAACACAATTTTCTTAACGGTTTGGAAATTATTTAAGTTTAAAGTTACTATTCTTATGAAAAATCGCACTTATAGACAAATTTGACAAAAAAAAATTATTACCAATGAAATAAGAATTTTTACATATATTAAAAAAACTCTAATAAATATTTGTACAAAACTTGATTTAGATCCACTTATTCGTTAAAAGTTATTTACTAAAAATTGTAGAAAAATTTATTATCTGTCTCTTTCTCTCTTTCTAAAAATTACTCGTTTTTCATTGTTTCTCATAATTTTTAATTTTAGAGGATATTCACGATCAAAAGTTTTTGTCATAAATTAAGAAAAATATTAATTCCTATTATATAACTATTTTCTTTTACGAAGATGTCAAAATCCATATCATTTAGTGATATTTTAATTCTGTTTATAATTCGGATTTGTTTGATTTTTTAAACAATATAAATGTAAGAAATATGTTTTTTTTTTATTTTGACAGTTTTTTGCTACTATTGTACATGCAAAATATCGTTAATATTTCTTAACCATTTTTTTTGATAGTATTATTTTTTATATGTAACTATGTGTGGTATGACGTTATCTTTATATGTAGAAATAACAAATGGAATCGTGTTGGAATATTGACTTCTCAATATACTATTTTATTTATACAAAACAGCAAACAACGATGAAACAATGAGTTGCTATTCTATCAGAATGTGACAAAAGTCTCGTTTTATTGGCTTGCAAACAAAACTATAGAGATTATAAGAGGAAAAAAGAATTGCAATGACGTCAAAATGCAAATACACACAGTGACATGTAATTAAGATCGGGAGTATTCGCGTTAGTTGAGAAGGAATTTACGAGTGTCGGAGCGGAGAGAAAAGTTCCGACGTACAATTGTATCGAGAAAATTACGTGCTTTGTAGAAAAAAAGAAAGAAGAACCGTAGCGCGTTGAAGAATAATCAATGGGACTGTCAGAAACAGATGAAAAGTTTTTGATATTGGAGTCGCTACGGCAACAAAAAGAACGGTTTGACAGAGAGAAGATGGACCGCTGAACGCACCGAGAGAACGAATCCGCGTATAATATACACGACCTGGATTTCGATTATTCCCTCGTTTTCGCATAAGGAAATGTCCCTTTCCATCGAGTACGCCTCTTTTCTGCCTTTTTTATCTTCTCTTTTTTTCTTCTTTTTTTTTTAACTTGAAGAGATGTTATAACGAGGCGGGATATCTGGTAACGGTGGAGGTGAGAATATGAAACGATATGGAAATACGGTTTGCCATTTTATCTTCACGCGAAGTGCCATATCGTGCTTGAAATGGAAGCTGTAACTCCACTATTGCCTGGCACTGAATGAACTGGGCGCGACAGGATATGTTTCGTGTAATACCCAAATCACATTCGAGACGTTTCGTTTTATGAAATAATATCGTATGTAATTTCACGTACTTATAATGTAAATCTATCAAGCATAATAATCGCAATCTTTCCAATAAATGAGATGAATTGCAATAAAATTTAATAGTAAGTTTGAATAGTTGAAAGTTAAAAATGTTACAAAAATCATTTTTACATGGTATTAACATACATGAAATTTTCTCTGCATTTATCATGTATAATATTTTAATCGGATTGGCAAGTGGAAAAACAGAATGACAATTAAATTTATTGTCATAATACTATAATAAACATTTTAAATTTTGTAAATTAATATTCAGAACGTGTAATTTTTATATGAAAATAATATTACAAAATTTATTTTCTATTTTTTCCAAATTTACATGAGTTACGTTAAATTAAAACAAATCTAGAAGAGAGAAAAATATTTGTTTCAAAGTTGCTTCTAATTCTATTTAAAGTAATATTCAGGTTCAAGTTATGCAGAACTTTTCACTTTTATTTTCCGACTTATTATATAATCGTAATTGATTTTGATAAAAACATTTTCCCTGCTCGCTTTGGTTTGTCCATCCGATTGTGTAAAATCACATTGTTATTGTTTGCATTTATAGCTAATAAGATCCACTCAACCACTGCAGATTTTATATTCTATTCAAATGTATTCTGCCGCTCGCGCTTTTGCCTTCGTTAATTCAGTATACAATTGTCTCTCTACGCCAATAGCTTTATGATTTTTATGCAAAATTTAAGTTCATTGTTTAATGTTCTCAAAATTGCATACGAAAATTTATCTCCACACCAATAAAAATGTTAATAGCGAATTTAACATACCATCATAAAATATTACAATTTTCTTTCAGCAGTTTCTTCTGTGAGAAATTATATGGTTTTTGCGAGAATAAAAAATATATATATTATCTCTCAGCACCGCAGAGAATAATAAAAATAAAAGAAAAGGAAATAGAGAAGGAGATAATGTCAGAAATCCTCGCTATATAAAATATTTTTTTTATGTTAATAGTATTTATTTTCCTTCTATTTCATGTTTATGAAAAATAATGATAATAATAAAAAAAATGTATTTTCATATCTTTCGCGTATACATATATCTTATGTTTTAATCACACGTTCTTACTACTTTTGCATACATTTAAATTTAGCTTGTCGTATCTCTTGGTAATATGCGTCTGGAAAACATTGGGATATATATGTATGAAGTTGCGGAATGAATTACCATACGGTGTTGAGCACCGAAATACCATGGGGAGCAATAAAGGTGTACCTGAGATTCCTTGATTTGAGAGTCAGCGAAAATCAGGAGAAGCGCAATGTCGTACGTCCGAGATTGAAACACTAAATCTTCATAAGAGAATAGTTCTCTCCCAGAGGGAAGGAGAGAGAGAGAGAGAGAGAACACGATGAAAAAGATAGAATAATGATTCCGCGAAAGAGTCACATCTGCTGACATTAACTCGCGAGCGGGTGCATATGAAAATAACATTTCGCTCATATCATCATTAATTATGCCCATCAAGAGGTTTAATTTGCTTTGTAAAATGTTAATTAATCGACAGGGGCGGTTGAGGTAAAACGCAGATCATTTTACGGGGCTTGACGAATAAATTAGCTCCGGAATTATACACACATGTATATACATGCCAAATATAACGCGCGAATTATTTATACCAGTACATATATATATAAATTAATTTGGCATATGAGGCTTCAGTATTTAACGTTACCCGTGCAACATTAACATTATTTAATTGACGTGGTTTAACTATCGTGATGTCGGCTTTTCGCGCGAATGTCCCGCGAGGGAATCGGTGTCGACGCGGAGAGAAAAGCGATGCTCGATGTTCGAAAGGGCGTGCCTGTCATAAGCTTTTAATGATTTTTTTTTTTTTTTGGTCAATTTAATTCTCTGGTTCCGATCGCGTTGCTAGCGGAGTTTGTCTGGGAATTGCGGTCCGGTTCGACTTGTCGTCGAATGGCAACAGGAGCGCGCTCGCCGGTAATTTCGATCCTATCGGGAGTATATCGTGACCGCGGTAAACCGTACGGAGAACAATGGTCCCGAAGGAGAAAAACAAGAAGTGGCTACTGCGGGGGAGAAACGAAGAGAGAGGAAAGCGATATACTATGATACGCACGCGCGGAAGCTGTACTGCTCCAAGGACAGGGAAGAGAAAAAGGATAGGGGCGAGAGAGCGGGCGAAGGTGGATTGTGAAGGCTGGGGATGAAAGGACGTGAAGTGGTTAGGAAAAAACGACAACGACGGCGAAGGCGGCGGCGGAGATGTCGCGACGAAAAGCGAGTCGATGAGATGAGGCGACGACACGATGACATGGAGAGGCGAGAAGAGAAATATTCGTCGTCTTCTCTCTCTTTCTCTCTCTCTCTCTCTCTTTCTCTCTTTCTCTTTCTCCTTCGCTTTCCGCGTTTCCGGTGAATCTCGTTTCAAAGGGGAATTTAATTTATGTAAATTTATAATGCATGAGCACTTTGCGGTCGTGAAAATCGTCACCGGGATTCATCATCGCGCGCTCGTTCGAGCTCGGTGATATTGAACCGTGGTGCGAAAAACCCAGCGTTTGTCCCGAAAACATATGACATAGGGCAAACGACGACGATAGAAAGCGTTGATACGTGCTGCGGCATAGCCTTTGGCTTAAAGTATTCCCCGTGCTATCGCGAAGATGCGTCCGGTCGCTTCAAGCATGCACGACCACGTAAGCGGAATGCGGCTAACACCCCGCATTTGTTCCATTTCTCGATCCATTTTCATTAATTTCCGCTTGGTCGGTGAAAAACGGTGCAACGTGAAACGGGACGAACAAGCGCTTAAACGATATCCTCACGAGATTTATCGCGATGGCTTATTCTCGCTGTTTTAGATTTAATTTCTCGCTCGAATTCGCCGATCGTAATGAAATAATGGCGGCTACATTGTTATTGCATTCGCGAAATTTGCGCTGCTTAACGATATCTGCTGCTTAATCGTCAGCTGTTTGCGTTTTCGTAATGTTGTCTTTAATAGATTCGGTTATTACTGTTATAATGAAAATGTTACGAACAAATGACGAACAATTACAGTTCTTCTTCATGTAATTAATTAAAATCTTGTTTTCATACTTATTTTTAAGCTTGTCGTATATTACATATTGATAACGCTATTTTCTGCATTTATTTCTTTAATTTGATAAAATTTTAGTTATATTACATTTAACTCTGGATATGATCTTTATGGATATGGATCTTATATACTTGGTTAATTTTATAGAAATAATAATATTAAATCGTACTTTCTCTCTTGGCAATATTTTGAAAACTAGGTGAATTCTGCCAACTTGGATTTTCTCACACATATATTTTCACTGTGCCTTTTTCTATGATAAACTTGGAAACTCAAATAGCTTTTCTTTTCTTTCTCGATTTCCAATCCCTCTTGCAAGTCTGTTCTCAGGTCAGAACGAAACTATTCGCAACATTCAATCTGTAAAAGTTATTAACTTTTAAAACTTCAGAATCTACATACATCTAAAATTAAAATTAGATGTAACAAAAGAATAAATTTTAGAATTACTTTATGTATAAAGGTTATATAAAATTACATACGTACACGCACATATAATAAATATATAAAATATTTAAGATATATTATTTCTCTCTCTTTTTTTTTTTTTGAATTACATAGACACATGAGTTGTAATGTCATAACATTTGTAATATTTATTAAAATAAAAATTAAGCAGATAAAATAAAGTATGAGCGATATCGCATTATGTCATAAACCTTTATACTTTAAATGGAAACATTATGTTATATCAGAATTTATCGATTATACATTTCTAGCATAATATGCTGGTAGAAAATAACAAGACATGTATGACATGAGTACACGAGTTCTCCAAGTTAATGCTGTTCATAGAATTTTCACGTGGTAGAGCAATAGAAACGCAGAACAACTCGAAGCAAATTGAGAAACAAAACTTGGCGTGCAGTTTCATGGTTAAATTCTTGGACACGAGTAAACTGTCTAAAGTAGTTTCTATAAAGGAGAGGTCAGGAGACCTTTAAACTTTCCTTTGAGTCACTTTTGAAGAAATCCAATTATCTTTTTTTCATATATAGCTGTACGGCAATAAATTTTTCTTTTTTCAAGTTTGGACATGAATAATTATTACATCTGAATAATATGTATTAAATGAGAAAGAGAAAGAAAAAGAAAGAGAGAGAGAGAGAGATAAAATGATATTGTATATAGATATGTGTGTGTGTGTGTCGCAACATTACTAAAATAACTAATACAACTCAACACAAAATAGAGTTGACATTATTTTTATATTTCTATGTATTTTGTCCACTTTATAAGCAAAATCAAGCTAAAGTCAAAATGGGTTATTCGATTAATGTCGAAAAACAGTTAATTTTTTTTTATGAACAATTTTCACAGGCGATTTAAATATATCATCGAAAACCGATTTCATTATTTCCGATTTGAACCGACTTTGACTATTCCCGTAATATAGCTTATTAATGTTTCCCATTTGGATTTGCAATACACATATGATGTTGCAATATTCTGTAGTTATTATGCTGATTTCACGGTTTTATAGCCTTCGTTGTGATAATTTTCTATACATAATATCATGTCATGTTAAAGATAGCGCATTATTAGATTTTGCAATGTACATGTGTATGAATATATTAAATAAAATATATACTAATTTAAAAAAAAAAAATATATATATATATATATATATATAAACTGTCAACACAAATAATAATACAACTATATATAAGAAAGATAAATTTATTAAATTAATATCATATTTTTCTTTTATTTTATATATTTTCAACTATACTATATCTTTTATTCTATGATAAAAATTTCATAAATAATCAAATTATACATTTCCCATATAATTATTATTCGTTAATCGCAAATCTCCAACTATATAGCGACAGTAATTAATTAATAATTAATGCATTGAAACAAGGCGATCCCTAATGTATCAATAATTTACATCAATGGATTATATTAAGAAAATCTCTCATATTCTCCATTGGAGAATTTAATTGCCACACATTATTGTTTGATTCAATAATGCAACATATGAAACGCGCTAACTGTAATCGATTAAATTGATTATCGTGTGAAGCACTATACGGCTTTCGAAATGTCGGTTTAGCTGGTTGATAAATTTCCGAAATTAATCGATGCAAATATCGGCCACAACCCAAATGCCCTTTGTTAAATTAAAAAATGGCGATAACTCTAAAACAATATATTTCAAATTTCAAAATTATAATTTAATGTTTATATATGTGCCACTTTTTATTGTTTCAGTCATAATATCTAAAATATATGCTACGCGCAATGTCTTAGTCCTAGAACTTTTGTATGTGTTTGCCATTATAAAAATCACATATAAATTTTTTTTATTTATTAGTAATATAATTTATTTATCAATAAACTTTTAAACAAAGCTTGCGTTATGTGGTTTCACAAAATTAAAATTTGTGGCTAAGAAATTTCATAAATAATAAATATTTAAAATTACAATAATTAACAATTGACATGGATGTGATTTTAAACGCCAATTTACCGTATAGGTGTGTGTGCTTTATTGTTATTAAAAAATTCTAATATCTTTTAACTATAATTTTCAAATTTTTTTTATATAATTTTATTTTTTTATATTTTTATTTATTCATATCTTTTTTTTCATAACTTTTTACATGTATTTGTAGCATGACTTTTTCCTATAGCCGCAATATAAACGTAGTTCTATAGTGCATGACATGTGATAGGCGTCTCTTGTTTTATTCACAGTTATTTTCTACATATATGTACAAGGTTTATTTTGCGTAGGTGTTGGCAGTTTAGTCATCCCACGTCTTATATACGTCACAACTCTATTAAGTCACTTGCAAAATTAATTTATCTTGAAAAAACAAAGTATGTAATATATATTAATTTTTACACACGAGATTTCTATTAATTGTGAGACTTATCTCTAATTGCAGCTAAAAAGTTACTAAAAAATGTAACGTTAAAATATTAAACATAGAACAAAAAATTTTAAAAATAAAAGAAAATAAAATTTCGTTATATTTTGAGAATAATTTCCTGAGAATATTAAGTATTATATATTTACAGAAATATATAATAGTAAATTATAACTATAAAGTACCTTTTTTTATAATCTATATATATAATTATTAGATTGATGTAAGACATATTAGAATGCTTGATTATTATAAGATTATTATCATAAAAGATTAAACTACGACATTTAGCACTTTAAACTTTATTTTTAGTAAAGTTTTCCATATTTTCTACTATTATTTATAGCTTTCTCAATAGCAATTTTAATATTCTTTTTTTGGACGTCTACTTTTTCTCATTCTTCTTTCTCGTCACATTTACCTCATTCATACGAGATGCTTTTCTTTTTTTTGTACTAGGATGGCGATTCTTTCTTTTGTCTCACCGATATCGCCTGAATCGACCACCATTTTCTCAATACATCGCTCTCTCTTCTTGCAATTTTCTTTTTATCCGTTATCATGCGAAATGTCTTTGACTGGTCCATTTTGCATTCTAAAATCTGTATCCTCCAAATGGATTTTCCCATATCATGTTTTCTCTTTTCAAATTGTATACTCTTCTCTATCTCTCTCTCTCTCTCTTTCTTTTTACATCGTTGATTTTAACTTTTGTCCACGATAAAAATCACTATGTGATCACTATGTTCTTCTTGTTTGAGTGTACAAGAGACTAAAGTACAAATAATAAAAAAATGTATATTCTTTCAGTATTGTTTCAACTTTTTCTTTGAAAGGTACATGAAAAATATCTGTTCACGTAAAAGTAACTCAAATTTATATATTCGTGCATATACATTCTTATTTCCACCTTATCTCTTCCTATCTTTTTTTCTCACCTTCTCTTCCGCTCTGCTTTATTTTTCTTTTTGTTATTCCATTTATCTCCTAAAGACGTTCGCGCGAATGAACTTCTTTCGTCGACACGAAATGTATATACTTCTATCCGAGAATGGATCTGTCAGGAGAATATAAAAGAGGACTTAAGCGAGGTTTAGCAGCAGATCGCTCAATTACTTTGCTATGCTTTGCTCCCGAGGTGTCGTTATTTACCAAGAAAATTTTTCACGACTTTAGATAGATCTCGATATTATAATCGTCTGGTGATTATTAATACTGATGAAAGTATTGCGCCAAGAATAACATTATTATTGGCGATTTAGTATAATACAGATGCGTTATTGTCGAACACGTTTTTATCTTAATTTTTAAAATATAAATGCTTTTTAAAGTTGAAGTACTAACGTTACGTTTCAAAACGTACTCTCCGAGGAAAATTTTACTCTATGAGGTTCCGAAACTTTTTTCTGAAGAGAATTTCTGATTGGTTCCATGCTGGCATCGAGTAAAATTTTTTCTCGGAAAGGAAATTTTATACTGTTTTGAAACCTATCCTAAAAGTACTAAAAGATATAGGAAATATTTCATGAACACTGCGATCTAAACGCAAGAAGCGTGTCAACTAGCCTGGCAAAGGCTTAGTAAAATTAAAAATTTTTGGGATATTTGGAACCACATGAAAGTGACTATGGAATGTTGTCGGGAATGCGTAATAGTTCACATGGAAAAGCGAGCAACGTATTAAGCCAATAAGAGACTACATACGGAATAACAGATGAGATAAATGTTGCATGTTTTAACGACCAAAATGAAATTATCTTTGGTATATTTCTGAAACCTAAATTCAGTTTTAGCTCTTGTTTCGTATTAATTTGAAATTGGAGAAGCGCGTGATAAAAAGATCAATTTGCTACCAAATGAGCCGATTCTCGATGAGATAGATTGCGTTGCCAATGACAGAAAAAAGTTTGATGATGGATAAAGTGAAATAAAATTTGCGCTTGCGGAATAAAAAAATCTTATCGAATATATGTAGGTCATTTCAAAAATAATGCACATTATAGTAACGTCGTGGACTGGATGGTGCAATCTCAACAAAATTTTTGGACAGTTGTAGTGGAGAACTTGAGGAAGCGATGCCTAGTCTAAAAAATTTTCATAGTGCATTGTGAATTGACGAGTATTAGAAATAGTCTCTGCAAACGCCTCAGATACTGTGACGCGTCAAGATTAACTATCATACATTGCCAAATTTTTTTTTTTTTTGCAAATTGTTCGTCAAAATATGGAATACTGTTTAAGTATCACAAACTTCACTACAGCACTAAATGTCTGTTGAATTTTTGGCCACGCAAAGTTTCAGTCTTGATCTACGATCGTTGATCTTCATGTGTCACAATTCCTGAAGCATCCAGAGGCCATTTCTAACATTTGCCAATTCATAATGACGCACTATTCGTCGAAGTTTTTTAGACTAGGTATCGCTTCCTCAAGTTTTCCACTTCAATAACATATACAAAAATTTCGTTGAGATTGCACCATCCAGTCACTTTTGAAATGACCTACCTAAGAATTATAAAAATTTCTTATACACGCAGTCGTGTTTATTTGCATCAAAAATATTCTCATATCGTAAATATATGAAATTAATATTTAATCATATAATTGTTAGCAAATATATTTTGAGTACTCACAATTTCTCTCACACATACATTTTTAGTGTAAAAAAAACAAACATCACATCAAAATAGAATTTAATAACCAATTTAATAAAATAATTTTCTGCAAACTGATTGAAGGAAAATGAAATTTACATCAGCAAACTAAATTTATCGCAAACTCGGTCAGCGTTATTTCGTAGCATAAATCGTTCAGTAGTTTTGAATTACAAGATTAAATATCAGATATGCGGATTAAATATCAGATATGCGGCAAAAAATGATCTTGAAATATTATACAATAATTTTTGCATTTTGACTTTAATTAACAAAAGCATTCGGTAAATAATCGTGATAACAATAGCATTGCATTGTATACGTACATATTTCCACGAATCTTTTCTATGCTTGGTGATCAAAAATATGTTCAAGTATTCATGAAATAAGCTCGGGTAAATGCGATGTGGAAAATTTCGTTTAAAAATAGTTTGTTACTTACACACTCGGTATATATCGCCGCTTGGAAAAATATGAAAGAATATAGCAAAGACGCGATTATGGTCTCTGTGGGATTAGATAAAATGTTTTGTCGGAACGATATTTCTCTCTTCAGTGTTCTTTTAGATGCACGTGTCTTCTCCCTTATATCTTCGTACAATATATGTACAATATATGTATATACACTTATATATATCACGCCGTATGCGATCTATGGATATGGTAAGCGGAAACCGCTCTTTTCTCTTTCTCTATTTCTTTATATTTCGTGCAATCGATGAATTGTCTCGAATACGATACTCAAAGTTCTCTCCTGAAAAATGTAGTTCGCCTGTGGCGCGATTTTCACTTAATCGGATCCTTGTACACTGTAATTTCGCCAAGTAATTGCCGAATACATTGAAAGTCAATCGTGGAAACGAGAAAAACGGTCCATCGTAAAGCTCGTTGCCGAGTGCGTTTTATCTTCTGTCACAGAACGAATTCAGCCGTATATACCTATATTAAAAAAAATCCGAAAAGAGAATTAACTGTGGTGAAATAAATATGAATCTTGCTTTCTTTCTCTCTCTCTCTCTCTCTCTCTTTCTCTCTTTTCCCAAGAGAATCGGCCCGGGCCCGGTTACATATACATGGCTGCAGTTATCGGCCAATGCGTTTTTCCATTTTTCTCTATTGATTGACATCAACAGTTGTTCAATTATTAATGTATCATGCCTGCGAACAGAGTGTTATGTGGTGGATGCTTTGCGCTAAAATCGATATAACACATGTTTATTTACACGCTCAGCTGGTTATATATTGTATGCTGAATTTCTGAAGGCGGCACTTCGGTAAACAGAGAGAGAGACAAATAAAAGAAAAAGAAACTTGATAGCAATTCGTCAGGATAGTAGTACTGCGCTATTGATTGACGTAGGAAGACTATTGAATGCTCTACAAGTCTCCGAGACAACGCAATTAGCGCTAACTATGTCACACGCTATAGTTTACGCTGTACTGTAAGTTTGCGGGAATCGCGCAAAGTTAATTAAATGCAATAACATTCGTAATCTCCTCGCTTTCGCGCTCCGCTAAGTAACTAACGGATGCGATGGGATTTCAATGTCAGGTAAATAAAATGCGTAGGAGATAATTGCAGCTTACCTACATGCAAATGGGCTTAGTATCGTTCGTTTCCACTAATTAATGGTACGCTTCGTATTACTGCAATATAAATAATGTTGACTCAAATATTTGATTAAAAGAGATATTTATTTTTAATATTTTCTTAGAGGTATTTATATTTAATATTTTATTCGTTTGAACTTATTTTCATTTGCCAATCAATACGAATATTACACGATTACTAGCTTTATATAAAATTATTATATTTATTTATTCTTGTGCTTATATTTATCTTTTTAATATTTCTATAACTGTGTATTTTTATTATGCAGAGTAATATATTTCTCATATGATAAGTTTTCATACAAGGCGCATTAAATGTACACAATATATA
>JBCEZX010000031.1:187994-198278 GCA_039654345.1 Cataglyphis cursor
TATATATATAAAGCGTTCATATATATAATAATATCTTAGATTTATTATAGCAAAAATATTTTTTTAAGCATAATCAATACAGGGTATAATCTACCCTGTTCTCGTGTGTCTTATAATTAATTCCAAGTCTAGTACTAAATCAATCGAAATCCCACGCACCGACGATGTAGTATGTATACATGCTCCCTCAAACAGTGACGTTGAATGTCCCATGACGCGTTAGCGTTCTATGTAGTACGAGCCGATATTGCACATTGCGTCTAAACGATGCACATCGTTAATGCACTCTGATGCATCAGACATATATCTCCATGACGTGATTGATATTTTTATCAAACTCATTTAAGCGACGCTTACACTCAATTTATCCCAGAATGATGAATTTGATGAGCGAACATCGGGCTTTTAAGTTAAACGAGTTTTTCTCATCTTTCTGGCAGACAAATGACGGCTTTGAAAACAGATTCTGAATTTTACGTAACATTTCTGCTGCTATTAATTTCACAAGTAAAATAAAAATATAATATATGTATATCAATATAAAAAGTAAATATAAAACGATAAAATTAAGATGAAATTTTATCTTGTAAAAAAAAAAAAATTATGGGAGAATAAAGAGATTTCTCTAAAGAAATCAAAGATTGGTAGAAAGTGCGCTTTTCAGTTTGCTTATGCGCACGCTAGTTCTATAATTATGTTATCTATCGCAGCGCGACAGTTCCATTCATCGAAAGCGATACGCACGTGTCGACAAAAATAAGCGTTACAACTCGAAATACATTTCGAAATATCAAACAGATTTATTAATCGACGGATATGCGCGATTTGGAAAGGGCGTTAGAAGATTTACGGGTCTAGTAGTGCGATGTAAATGTATTCGGTCGTGACCGTCCGACACGGTGACCGCTTCACCGCAAATGGGTCGCACATCATCAGCACGGCCGAGCGATGACCCGTGACCATCTAACAAACCGTAAAGATACCATCAAGCGACCGATCAGCGGCGGCATAGGCTGTATGCTTTTCATCGAATAACGTATTAAATGCGACCACTTTCATAGCCATTTCACCGATTAACATACTTCATCCGCCTTGCGGATAATCGTTGGTATCTGACTGAAAATAAAGTAATAAATTTGCAAAAAGTGGAGTCGGTTGGTCATCGCCGGAAGCTCACGATAATCAAAATGATATGATGTGTCTATAACAAACAACATCCACGTCTATGTTTACATGTATAATATTACTAAGAGATCCCGTGACAAAGGATAAATCAGGTCTTCTGTGAGTGTTTGAGTTAATTCTACATCCGAGTTAAGTCACGGTCATTGCACAGTGAGTTATAATATTATAATTGAGTTATTGTCGAAATATCCTGTTTGTGAATTCGAGCCTGGTAATGTTAACACTATAGTTATAAGCGCCATTGGTTACGCTACAGGATGACTGCAAACATAGCGCTCTCTGTACAATAGATTGTTAAGGGCGAGCATTCACCAAGACATGAATTCTGTATTGCTAAGTTTCGAACCCAGATTTCCGCCCTATTGAAGATTACTCATCGCAGCTCAAAGCTATCGTTAGACTGCATTAGGAGCAATTATCAAAAGCTAATCTCCTTTGTATTGTTAATTAAATCGATTCTTTTATATAATACAATTTATAAATAATAAAATATATGTATATAACAATATTTATTAAATTACAACATAAAGGTTTGATAAAGTAAGAATTATTTTATATTCGTTTATGAAGATTAAAGAGAATATTGTTGATTGTAAAATAAAATACTTTAGTATTCACAAGGGAGTGTTCCCTCTGGTTTGAAGAAGTCTTTATATTTTATGAATAATATTCCTCGAGAGCTTTACAATGATATATGACATGGGCTCCTCAAATGTGATCTTGACCTCCAAAAGTTCAGCCAAAGTTAAGAGCGTAAAAAAGTGGCCAGAACTTTTTCATTTTTGGTTTTTCAGGCCTTAATACTTATCGATAGAACTCTTTGGAGTGCAAATAGAACTGTCATGAGAACTTCAAAATTTTTCAGAAAAAAAAATTTATTTTGACTGAATTTTTGGAGATCAAAGTCACTTTTGGGGTATTATATACATGTTATATAATGTAAAATTCTTGAAGAATACTATTCAAAAATATAAGGATTCCTTCAAACCAAAGGGAACATTTCTATAGTATCCCTATCCGTTATTAATAATTTTATCTTTCTTTTTCAATATAAGAAGAAAAAGAGAAACATCATGTAAAAATTAAAATAAATTAATAAAAGCTCCTATTAATATATCAAACAAAGATGAGAGAAGACAATTAAAAGTCAGGGCGGTAATTTGAACGCAATATTTTATTATAGTTAAATTACATTGACATAATCAGCAATAGACTTAATATTAAAAAAAAATTCATTTTTCCTTTTCTTTGACCATTTTCAGCGCAATTACGATATAAATACAAAACAGCAACCAAACTATTCAAACGCGATGACAGGAAAGAATCGCAAACACAAGATTATAAAATATTATAACGAACAAGCGTGAGTTGCACATGCTGTCAAAAAGCACATGCCACAAACAAACGTTTGAGACTGTCTGAAAACTACCGCGCGGCTCTTAATTGCCTCTTACCTTTACAGTAGACATCATAATTATTAGATATATACAATAATATAAAGAAAGATAATTAGACAAACATGACGGTAATGATACACACATCGCAGCATATTTATCGTTTCACTGCGCATCATATTATATTAATAATTGCGGAAATGTGCACATTCTGCATATATCATTCTCACTATATTACAAACTGTTCGACACAATATGACACACACGCATACACGCACATCTTGAATATCTTTTTTTTTGTCTGAAAAAGATTCATGCATATGAGATAATGTAAGTAATCATAATCAATACTATACGTAAATAAAATGTAAAAACTACGCGCACAAATAATATTATATAAAAATGCTATTAAATCTTAACGTTATTACTGGCTTTCAAGAAAATTTAGTTTAGAAATTTAATAAACAAAAAATTGAAAGAAAGATTAAGTGCCTAAAGAAAGGATCAGATGATATAGATTGCCTGTTTGATTTATACGCTCGTTTTGTACTAATATCGAGTGAATTGTTCCACAATTGATAATAATTTAACCTTCTATTAGTCGCAATAAATATATTATAACTGATGTATAACATTAAAAAATTAATGTATAAACATGTGAAGACAGATTAAAATAAAAATTATTTAAAAATAAAAATTTTTTTTGTCACCCTATTTATTTTAAGCAATATTAATAACACTTCAGTTTTTTTACCCACCGTAATAAATTGGGTGAAAAATATTGTGACCGTTGCAGGGTTAATTATATATATATAAATCTTTTTTTTCTCTTTTATACATATTGCAAAATAGTACTATATATATAATAATAATTCATTTTCTCGTTATGATTGTTTCTTTTCATAATTTTATAATTTTCATAATTTTAACATATTAAACTGGTATAGTTTGTCCAGATCTGTAATAGCTCGCTAAAAATTGCAATGCTTCTTGTAATTTTTGGATTTGCGCTTTCTATGTAATTATCGCTTTAGATTTTTAATAATATTATGTGTTGCATTATTGTTTGATTAAAACGCCTGATTACATCATAATATCGTTATAAGCGCATGTCGATCATATTTATTATTCAAGATTTAATTAATATTGTATAATTAGTTATACTATGATTCAAGAAATTAATAAACTTTATTTGAACAATGATATATTAATATATGTATATGCATATATAACTTTCATAGATTTTTTTCTAATACAAAATGACGTAATATATTATATTACCTGATGTTTCAACTTTGTTGCTTTTTACGCTCTATTATTAGATAAGGATCTTCCTACCAGCGCATTCTATAAAAACATCCTTATCGATTCTTTTTTATAGCTGAACCGAGAAAATCCTAGAAGAATTAATAACCATACATCGCGAACTTCCGGATAATTTAAATCTGTTGTCTCGTGTTGCCTTCGATTTCCGACCGTGTTATCCGGTTCACCGAAATACGAGCGCCACGATGCTACCGCTCATCTTGCTCGTTATTTTTAAATGCCGATTAACGAGGAGTAGGTACACCTCATCTTTTTCATCTTTTTTCGCCGCGGATCCCTTCATCTCCCAGAGATAGCCGAGAATATTCCTCAGTGTCGGATTATTCTCTCCGCAAGGAAGTTTATATGCTAATTATACAAGTAATTAGCAATTACGTGACAAAAGTCCACAAGAAGCATATTTCACGAGGTATCTTCGGTATTTAAAGACAAGTTTGAACAAAAAAATTAAAATTTTCATCCATCTTTCCAAGATGATATTATGACTTTATCCTCGCCGTCTATCGATCATAGAAATTTCATTAATATTTGCTCGTCATTGACAATCAATGAACATGCCGAACACCGTTTACCCTTATCCATAAAAATTGCGCATAAAAAAGTGAATCTCTTGCAACTACAATGTGCTCACTTTCACCGTGACGTGTAGGCGTTCGCCGTGTAGGATGTATTTTTTTCACACACCGTTTATAACTAGCAGCACGTTAATTCACTCTAGTTCTCAAAGACGTTATATTTTTTGCCATCAAGATATTTTTATTGCGATGACATTTTTAGTAAACTCTGTCTACTATTAATAAAAAATAAATGGAGAAAGAGTTTGGCCGTCAGTAATAATCCCTCATGCCTAATTTAGAAAATATATTTAAAACTTTAATTTTTTTATTCATTTTATTCATTTATTAAAATAGTTCCCATCCAATCTCGTTAAAATTCCATAAAATATATATAATACATAAGAGGTCTACACGCAAACACATTATTTATTAAGATGTGATATTTAAAAAAAGTGCAGAGAGACGCATTAAAAGTGAAAAACCATTGTCTGAAGTTTATCGAGCTTCAATCGCTCAACGTACGTGTATTGTTTAACTCCCTGCATGATTTTAGGAAATAGGTCAGTTGATAAATTGCAGAGAGTCCGTTCTCCGCGTTCAGTGTAAATGTAAATAGAGACTGGCCATCGTTTCTGTATAGTGTACCGCGCAACGTATATTTTGCTTTGTAATCGTAGCGGTACTATGAGCATAATTATGTGCACACAGTCTATTTAATTATGCTTATTGCGTCACTACATTCTACATCCGTGGTGATGCGGCTTTGCGAAACTTAGGTTGAAACCAATTGCGGTATGCTAAAACCTCATAGTCTCGCTCTTATTCGTATATCTGGCACGCGTATGAATAACTTGTTACCAAGAATGATTCACATAAGTTTCGCGAAATTTCAATAACTCTTTGGAAATTCTGATATTTTTCTCTATACAAGCACGATACGAGCAGCACTCATTTCACCACTCAGATCGAAAACTATTTCTTTCTTTGTAAAGAGAGATTATTTGAAATAAAATATTTTAAATTATCGTATCTCTATCTTAAATTTATTGAAAGGAATAAATATATATTTAAAAAAATTCAAATATTTATCATCAATCTATTGCTTCTATTCAAGTGCATCTCGTAATTTTCACGTAGATTTATTCTCTATAAATATCAGAAAGATGACACTGGAAGTAATAATAAATGTCACAAAAATAACAAAAGTCATATAACAAAAGTCTGAAAGAGAAACTTATATTTATTAAAAATATAGTTAGGATTTTAATTAAAATAACTTATATTCTTTCAGTTGCGTCTTACATATCGTGGCTCACGGTACCTCGCTTCATCACAATAACATGGTTTTATACACAATTAACCCGTTCTAATACGTCATCCACGGTAGGAATCGTAAAAAAGATTAAATTTGCCGATTGAGTAGACACTGTGCACCTACGAAACACACAAAACACACGCTGAGGAAGGTCCAAACCTAGGACCAAAACGTTCATTATTTAATAAATATTTTAAACAAAAAAGCTTGCCCTCTGAAGTCTGCGCTAAGCTCAAAATTAGCCATTTACTCCATTCACTGTACTTATATTCTTTTGTTTTCAAGTATCATATACCAAGAAAAAAAAATACGCAATATTAAATAAAGGTAAAAAATAAATATTAATGCCATATATGGTTTATGAGCTTTCTTAACTGTTTAGCTTCAAGATTTGATCTGTTAAGTTTAGTACAACTTAAGCTTTTCATATATTTTTTTTATATAGTTGTGAAGTTCTGGTATAACGATATTAGTTTTAATGAGAATCCATTTTTAAAAACCTAAGTTACTAGAATTAATTCTTTTTTAAATTTGATGAAAGATAGAAATAATTTTAATAAAATTTTTTTTCATATTTCTTTTAACTGATAATATTTATTATATGGTAAATTGATATATATGTATTATAATGATATAATGATATAACATATGTATAATGAATATCAGAAATGTGCTTCGACTCTATCATATTCCCTTTCAATCAGAGATTCTTTGATGAATTTGAGATTGACTTTTTCTTAACAAAAATTTAATGGAATTTTTAATTAATAATGGATATTAAAGATTAATGAGATTTCGGGAAGTAAATCTCATGAACGTAAATGGACGACTCAGAATCTCTTCTGAGTCTATTTCAGGAGAACTTTAATTTTAATATTAATAGTTTCAATTCGAGATATTTAAAGTTAAAATTAAAATTAGAAATTGAGAGATAAAAGTAAATATTCTCTAAACAAATTTTTACAAAAAAAGAAAAAATCAATTGCGTTTATATCAGGGAACAATATCAAGACATTTTCTTTGTATTTTTTTATAATATATACAATTACATACACACGCAAACACACACACACACACACACACACACACGCACACACACTCACACACACACACACACATATATATATATATATATATATATATATATATATATCTACATGTATATGTATTAGATGTATATCATGGATAGCTTTTTGCGATCATTTTTAATAATTCAAACCATGAGAATGACAGAGGCACTCAAGCCATATTAATAATAAAAATACCGGATAATACGGGCAGAAATATTTTCTAGCCACCACTTATAACAACGCATCCGAATAATATGGCAAACATTAGTACGACTAATATCGAGTAATATATGTTTGAAAGCTCTCCTCGTTATATAGCTAATACGCGCCGGGAAATTTTTTATTGTTTATTACCGTTGCACTTATCGTTTATTTGTCAACGAGTATTAGCAGGCAGTCGGGCGTGCGATAGAAAAAGATAATCATTTCGATGTCCCCGTAATGAACTCTCATTTACCGCGACGCGTTATACTCCGTATACCATTCCGTGCACAGCGCCGGGTTTTATTTCCACTTCCGTGCATCATTATCTATCTCGAAGTTCCTTTTTTTCGAGTCTTACGTTTCCCACGATAGTCCACATCGACAAGAGGATGTCTCTAACATTTCTGTGATTCTAGAACATGTGAGATGTTTCTAAGAAACTGCAATATCTATTCCCTCATCATATTTTCTTTCAATCGAATCTTTTCCTGAAAAATTTTTAAGGGCCCAATCTAATTTAGTAGTATAAAAAATTGATGATTGTTTTTTTATGAAGAATATTAGAATGTTAGAAATTGATCTTTTTGACGTTTTCCATATTTTTTTATTGATTCAAACAATATATCTGTATTTTTAAATCTTGAATATTTAGCTTTTTCTGTTCAATACCAGCCTCTGCGCGCAGTGTTAAAAAATGCACGTTTCGACGATGTGACTCGTGCTGCTCTTCGTGTAATTGTTTGAAATGCAAAAACTCGATATAGTTTTATCCTGGATATTTTTGAGATACTGAATCCAATTTTATTAGAAAAAAATTGAAAAAAAAAAAGTTAAAGTAACATTTTAATATTATATATTTTAATTTCGTAAAATTATTTCATTTTTTGGCAAAATCAGAAAAATATTAAATATTGATTTTTTAAATTCTATTTGGATTTAATATCCCAAAAATATCCTATGGAATAAAATTAGACCGAGTTTTTTCACTTCAGACAATTACACGAGCAGCAATATATTACAATTACCTCGTCGTTATTTCTGAACAAGTTACATGCATCGTATTGAAAATAAAAAGCTAAATAGTCAAGATTTAAAAATATTGGCGTACTATTTAAACATCAATAAAAATATATGTAAAACGTCAAAAAATCAATTTCTAATTTCTTAAAAAAAAAAAAAAAAGAAGAAAAAAAATTCCTCAGAATCATCAATTGTTTACTTTGTTAAAGTAGATTAAACCCTTAAATCGATTTTTTACTACTCCGGTCGTGTCAATACCGATCTCGATTACTTTCTTCCGCTCTCTCTTGTATTTGCCCGCGTATATTAAAACAGGCCTGTGCTCCGGCTGACCGCCACCGCATTTTTAACATTTGCCGCGTATATCTCTGGACTCTCGCAATGCGGCGGATACAGTTGGGGTAAATGGCGTATACGTGTCGGTCGAATGCATCCTCATTATCCTCACTGGTATATTCGAAGCAGCCAGCCAGTACGTGCGTACGTGAAATTTTCACATTGTTCGTCATGTCTGCATGCCTATTCGCTCGCGATAGCACCCCCGCTTTATACGTATTTCCGGCTCCTTAATCTGTCTCGTTCCTTCGAACCGATAAATAGCAAACGGTAGAGGTGTACACCATTATATCAAGGCACTTTGACACTTATTCAAAAAGAGAAGATACAATTATATATCTGGCGAGGTCTTGAAATATCAAACAGCGAAGAGATTTTGTCGAGATTTTAATTAATATATGTTCTGTCACTTGTGTAATATTAAAGAGGAACTGAACCGGAATTAGGTCTGTTAAAAGTTAATAAATCTAATGTATTTCTCAAGATATTCATGAATTAAGCGCAATAAAATTAATAATTAATTTGTGAGTTAAAGTAAAGATTTGCTCTGTAAAATTAAAATCTTTATTTCATGAATATTTTGATGTGTAGTCACTAGAAAAAAGATAGTTTGATATAAAATAATATTTACGATTTTGAGATTAAATTATATTCTACAGGGCAAATCTTTACTTTAACTGACAAATTAATTATTAATATTATATTTTAAAAGGTTAAAAGTGCTTTGCGTGTGCACAATGTCAAATTCATGAATGTTTCGTATTAAATTTATTAACTTTTGACATAGCTGATCCCGTCCCGAGGTCCCCTTTAAAAACTCTGTCAAACACATTATTAACATAGTCTGCAATAATGCGTGCGCTTAAACATTCCTTAATCTCGCCGGTGATTTAATAGTACGCGAGTTTTCTCCGGCTTGTGAATTCTTTACACGTGAATTAAACATTTTTTTTGCGTGTTGGGATGCCAAATTTTTGAAATACAGTACGAATTCACTTTGGAGCCATTGTGGCCAAATGCAATTTTTGCAATTAGGGAGAATTAACGAAACGGGAGGAAAAGAGAGAGAGAGACAGAGCAAGAAAGTCACAAGCGTCGAATACATCCTCATTATCCGCAGCATTATATTCAAAGCATTTACCGCGTGCTCACACATGCGGATCATACATGCAATGTATTTTCACACCCTATTCCGTTTTACTATAGAGGTTATCGCTCTCGCTTTCCGCTCTCTTTCTCTCTCTCTCTCTCTCTCTCTCTCTCTCTCTTTCTCCTTCCCTTCCTCCACATGCACGCACATACACATGCATATATATATTCGCCGCTCTCGGTCCATCGAATGACAACTATCGAGCTCCGCAGCAACGAATTCTCCGGCTACCTCGCGCATCCATTGCACATTCACATACCTGCATAATATCGACGTATCGAGCAGACCAGCAGCACGTGGCTCTCTAGCGCTAACGCATCCCTGAAATTTCACCATCAACCTCGCGTCAGGATACGTGAATTGTGCAAGAATACGACCGTCGCCTGTCCCGTTCAGTTTGCGCAGGGCTAAGCCAGCGGAGGAGATGATTTAACGTCCGTCGTTCTTTACTCGCGTCATATTTGTTAGGACCCATGCCGCGCGACGATTTATATTCATTCTTCTCGTATCATCAAGAGCAGAGACGAAATGTGTTTTATCAGTCTCGCGAGTATTATCGTGAGATTGCAAATTAATTGGCCCTTGTTGCTAAATCCTAGCTAGGAATATCGATAAATACCTTATTATTCGCGCTTGACCTATGAACGAATCTATAATTTAATCCGTTACATCTGCGGTGTTAAGCGTTATCTCGTTCACTCTATTATTCTGTGTATATATATATATA
>JBCEZX010000031.1:198378-230674 GCA_039654345.1 Cataglyphis cursor
TATCTATAATCTCCCTTATTAAAAATACATTTAGTATAACATATTATATATATATAATAAACTCTCTAACTATCAGAATATAATATTTTATTATGTTTTATTATCAGTCTCGCGTTTCTCGAGCAACTCTTTGCATAAGTTACATCAATGAGGGGTGGACATTTCATTAAGGAAGAACGGGGGAAGGAAGAGAAGAAGGGTGACTTTCGCCTGGCGAGTATTAAAATGCGATAAATCAGATGCATCTCACCCCGGGATGGGAGAAACCCTCTCCTTGTTCCTGCGTCATTGCGGGAATGCGCGAACCGACGGGGCGAAGAAGCGAGGTCGACGAGGGTCGTAAGCAGGGCCATCCCCGGTCGTGTGTCGGACAATGCGCCGAGCTCTCTCCCTCCCCCTTTCGCCCGCGTAAGCACCATCGGGTGAAAAAGCCTACGAGATCCCGCCGACCGCTTTCCCACGACTCCTCCTACGACCGTTACAGGTTTCCTTTCCAATCCCTTTTTTGCTTCCTCCTCGATCTTTCTTCCTTCCCCTCGCCACGCCGTCGGCTTCTCTCCTCCTGCTTCTCGTACAAGATTCGAGATGATCTTGTTCGAGCCACGAGACGCACGTGTGCGTACGCATCTCGTTCAACGACGAGAAAAAGGGGCCAGGGGATGAAGAGACGTCGAATTACGAAAGACGCGTTCGACACTTCACGTGCGCCCAAACGGCGAAGGGTTGATGTTAATCGTATGCGACATTCAAGGATGCTGGCAAAAAAATCTAAAGGAGAAGAGTGAGCAATCTGATAATAATACCTTTTTTTCGGATTAAATTAAATTTTTTTTTTATTGCTTGCATCATTAAGCATTATTAGAAGCTCTAAACTTTTGTGTTAGATTTTGCGATGACATAATTGTGTATATTTACTTTGGTATTTTACAATTATGAGTTTTGTTGTGCGAAGTATCCTTATGAATTAATTAATAATCTTTAGTATATTTATTTCAACATTAAAAAGTATTTGCAATTTGATATATTTTGTAATGCTCGATGCGTGAAAATGAAAACATTGTTTATACAGAAAACTGACCGATTATTATTCTACAAAATTTTGATTACACAAGTCCTGTCAGTTTCATGTCTCTTCGTCATGAAGAAAGTAATACATTCACGAAAGTGACATCCATCAGAGATGTTTCTCGTCTTTGCGTAGGAAGAGCGAAAAAAAAGTTACGGAGCTCTCGCGACACGCGACATCTCTGAATTTCAACAGCACGCCACTTATTGGACCACTTTCACTCTATTATCAACAAAGAGTTGTTATTATCGTCGGCGTCATTATTCTTCTTAAGGATCGATTAGGGCTCGCAGGTGGGCGCCATCATGAAAATTGCTTCTACGAACTTTCTGGGACGCACGTGTGCGCTAATGGTGGTCTCTTTCATTTCTTCACGAATTTGTTCGAAGTTTCGAACGAAGAAACCTTCGGTACACGCTACTCGTAGCTAACGAGAATGTAGCCCGGAGCGGGATTTCGGTAAAGTACGATATTATCATGACGTTAAGTAAAGCATGATATTATCGTAACGTTAACAGTAAGTATACCGTTATATTTCGATGCGATAAATATTCCTAAGAATATTTATCTCAATTCTCAATCATATTCAACTCTTTTTTCTAATATATTTCATGAATGCAGAGACATATAATGCATTAATGAATGAGTTTACATATAATTTATATTCATGTATTATCAAACAAGATCACAAACAAAATCTTGTTATTTTTTTTCGATTTAATAAAAAAACTCTGTTAACAAAATTATCGCTTATATGTTTAATTAACAATTTAGGAGAAAAGTCTTCAGTTTAAAATAAAAAGAATCTCTCGATTGAAACAGAATAATAATAAAAAGTGACTAAATTTTTGATATCGATGGCAATAAATTGAAATTTTAGGAAATTAATAAATTAAAATTATGAATAATTTTAATAAATTGGAATAGCAATAGAATTAATTTGACGATAAGATTTTCGGGCCTGTCGAGGGCTGGTCGATGTGATTGCCGTTCAATGACCGCAGGTTTTCTAAAATTTTTCGGATCGCGGTCGCAGGAACATACCTATTGGCAGGACGAGGCCAGCTATCTGATCGTGCGTCGCAACACATCGAAGAAAAATACAGCAAGTGGTGCAAAGAAAAAAAAAATCCTACGAGGGAGAGAAACACCACGCGAGATAAAGGAAGGCACGGGGATGAAACGTGCCAGGATACATATATCCTAAGTGTCCTTTGTCCCTTCTGCGGCTTGCGCAAGAGAATTTTCTCACACAGGACTAGTCCCGCGAACGATGCCCGACTCCAACAATAACAGGAACGAGAAAAACGGTCCTTTCCGAAAGCGTTATTGTCCCGCTTCTTCAGAAATCAGGATCGCCGTCTTTCATCCTCTTCCTCGCATCCCTCGCGCTTCCTCTCTCTGCTCCACCCTCTTCTCGGCGACGATAAAATGTTCGTCGTCCGCACGTATTGAATTTTTCTCGCGTCTTGCCATAAATTCCAACAAATGATCTCGCGTACCGTACTTCGAGATAAGAGTTAAAAATCGAACATACGGATCGATTCTAATGAACAAGGCGAGCAACGCTTGAAATGAGTAGCCGCGAGGCGAGAAATAGCGAGAGGCAAATCAAACGACAAATCGGGAGAGCATCGTGCTATTAGTATTTACGGAGAAAATGTCAGAGCGACAGCCGATCGCGGAATCTTCGCGCTTCCACCGCACCTTTAAGCCGTATTCACGTCACTTACGTAACGCGATGAACTCTCGCAAAGCGTCCTTTCTCTTCCTTTCGACTATCTCCGTCTTTCGCCAAAGGCGTCGGTATGACGAGAAGGCTACGATATCGGAAGAAACGATGTGTATTTCGCAAAAATTATTTTCGAATATACGTGTTATCACGAATCTGACAGAAAAATTATTTATCAGCGTCATTATATTTATAGTTAAATTAATTATTACAAAAAAATACTTCATTCCTTACAAGATTATTGCGTATGTGTCATGTTAAATTTTATTTTATGTAAAACTTTTTTATGTACGAATATTTTCCCTCTAACATTCGATTTTGACACTTCATACATTGTTCAAATGAAAAATATTTTTAATTATATTTTCGATTAATTTCAAGATATACAACATAGATCTCGTATGAAGATCAAATATAAAAAGATATTGATGTGATTGTGAAAAAAATATTTCACACATCTCCCGAATCTAAAAAAAAAAAAAAAAAAAAAAAAATTGGCAGTTGACAAAACGCTCAAATCTAATTCCCTGTCAAATTGTCTCAGTTGGATTCAAACTTCTTTATTCTATTCGCCGGAAAAAGCCGGCGATAAATGGGAAAACGTTTCCCCTATCGATTCTACGCCGTTGCACCGCGTTCTTTCGATTCTCCGGGTACCGTCTTCTCTCACCCACGATGCGGCTTGCGCAACTTTATTCTGTTACTTCACGAGCGGATTTGCTCGCACGAAGCTAACCTATTCCCCTTCCCCCTACCCCTCCCCCCCCCCAACTCTGTCGGGGCAGAGATCGGCGCGGGTGCTTTGCCGATGTTGGGTAATCCGACAGCAGCAAGAACATCTTAAAGGATGCATCCCGGATAGATTTATTGATAGCGCTATGTAGACGTGCCTATGTTCGACGTACCTCGGATAGAGTCGCGACGCGATTGAGCAGCGTGAGTCGCTGCTTTTCGTGTTCCGATACGAAGAATACGACAACGTAGCTGTCGCGTTTTACAAAAGCATTGTATCTCATAAAGATGAAGACTTCATACGTTGAGAGCTTATATATCCTAATTCTATGACGATTGATTACATCTGACTTTTGTGTCTCCTAATTCAAACATTTAATTGCAATCGATATCTGATATTGTCGCATATGATTAAGTATTTAACACTTGATTATAATGAAAAAAAATTCGCATATAAGATTCTGGTTCCACATTGTACAAAAATTATAGAAGATTGAAAATGTCACGAACTTTTGGCGGTTAAATGTATCGAAATGTTCAATTAAAAATGTATCATCGATTCATCCCAATTTCGACGTTGTTTATACGATAAATAAGCGAATGACGCGAGCGATGACGCGAGCGCATCCTTGCACACAGCATCCTTTCCCTTTCATCGCGCAGCTCGCCGGGAGCTGTAAACGGATCTTTCGGATGGATCGGGGGATATTATAACGATCCCCACGACCGGATTATTTCATAAGCGTTCCCGATACGGAAAAGTTCATCCTGCAGCTTGCATGCGAGCGAGGCGATGCGGTTGCGCAAAAGTCAATTACGCTGACGACGTCGTCGAGAAAGAGCTGACGACGATGACAGAGCACGCGTAAAACCGGAAGTCGGCGCTGTGAAACCGCGAGAGACACAAAAGCTCGTGCAGATCGAGAGGCCACACGTGGCGCAACACCGTTCAAGTGACCTTCTTCTTCTTTCGTTTTCCTCACGGAGGTCGTTCGTGACGATCTAATTCCTTTGAAAACAAGAAACGAGTGAACGTTCGTCTTTGATTCTTTCACAGTATCCGCCGTCATAAACGTTTTTTTTTCTTTTTCTTTTTCGTAAGTCGAAAAATGTGACAATAATTTTGTATATGTGGAAAGTTATAACTAATAAACGTTAAAAAATCTTTATATACTTAATGTAATTAAATTATTTCTCGAAATGATTTTAAAACAAACTTATAGCGTATTTTTTTGTATACGTTTTTTATCGTATGTACATAGTTTGAACTAAATGCAAAACTGTGAGAGTATAACTTTACGAATGGCCTGACGAATAAAGACTATTTCTCTTTCGTCATTTCACGCGATCGATATATAATTATCTGATATCCGATCTTTCTCTCTTTTTCTCTTTTTTCGGATTAACTCTATATGTGAGCGTAATGTTCGCGGTAGATTCAATTAAAGTTCGTTAGACCACTAATCGATTTTGCCGGAAAAGTCATTGCTCGCTCGATTCGAGAGAGCCACGTTTAACGATTCCGTTTAACGAAATATCGGTAATCGATGCAATTAGGACTTTAGACTGTAATTCGGTGCAGTCGTTGGCCTCGTTACGGATAAGGGACACGTTTTCGTTTATACAAAAAGACGCGGATAAATCGTTCGCGATGAATGTCACCACTAAATCAGAAATATCCGATATTGGAAATTGCAGGCAGACTTTTTTGGATAAGACTATCAATAGGCCGAATTACGAACTGGCGCGCGCGCGCGCGACTACAATTGTCTGTAATAAGTAGAAATACAATTTAAAGTCTTCTTTTTTAATTGATTTAAAATTTTTAAAAATTTTTTAAAATTTATTTACTAAGATATTTAGCTGAAATGAATAAATAGTTGTGAAAAAGACTGGTACTTGGAATGTGATTTTTGTTTTTTAATTCAGAAAATACGCCTAAAATATACCTAAAAATTTAAATCTAATTTTATATAAATTTTATCGTCTTCTGATTCAAATTCTCGAAAGATCGGCAATGCGATTGAGATTTTGCGAGATCATCACGAACGAAGAAACATTTCGCGAGACAAGCGCGATAAGAACATTTACGTAAAGGCATCATGAACGTAAATCGCGACTGCCCATGGCCTGTAAGACGGACTCAACATCGTCATCATCATCATCAGCAACAATCAATCATTATCATCATCATTCTCGTAGTCGTCATCATCGCGCGGCGGTGACCTGGACCGATTCGCACGCCATCCACGCGCGAGGAAATACCGAACGGGACACGATCCTCTCATCCTCTCTGGCCGCAAATTACTTCTCAAACCGCCTCCTTCTACGCATACGGTCCCCACCCCCTGCATTCGTCTTGTCTTCTTCGTCTTCTTCATTTCCAACGCATCCGGCGATTTGCGCTCCGTTCCGTATCTTTCGTGCATCCAGGACGCGTGCGTCGACATGTTCCTCGATTCCGTGGATCATTTCGCTACTGAACCGCGCATTCCATCAATTTATTTTATTATCCGGGAACGGAAATTACGAGATCATTCCTTTCAAGAATTCTACTCTGATTAAACTGAAGCGATTACATAAAACAAGATCCAACAAATCCAGATAATATCAGGCTACTGCAATTGTGGCTGAATGAACAAATATTAATCCGTTAGAGAGATCGTGTTTTAATGATTTACGTGAAGTCATTTCCGACAAACGCGTACGCAATAATATGAAAAAATATTAATTCTGATTGCGAGAGAAATTTAAATTGAAAATAAAACAACTGTTAAATTTCTGATTTTCAAATTTGATTCGATATCTGTAGATAAAGAAATCATCAACATCCACGAAAAGATCATTACAGGCAGCTAGCAAAACGTCGCAAAAATAAAGAATGTAGGATGCCGGAAGAGGAACAGGGAATGGGAAGAGATGAGGGAGAAAGAAAGAGAGGATAATTGGCGGGGAGACGATTATATCTAAGAACGACTACGGGGCGCGCGATTACGTCAGACGTTGCTTAATATCTTTATGCGAACCGGTACTCGGCGAAGAGGTCTCGCGATTGCACCAGGTGTAGACACGAACGAGAGTCGTGCCCGTCTTCTCCTCATCCTCCCCCCCCCCCTCCCCCTGCTCGAGAATCCGCGCACGTTTTCTCCGGATGAGTGAGAGAGATCGGCTAAAGGTTCGGCTTCTGCCTGGCGATGCGCTCGGGACATTTATGCGAGAGAGGAGATGAATATCGTCGTGTGGGTGCCGAATAGATTTTATTCTTAAGCGACATTACGTAAGATCAGCGTGATTAGATGCAATCCGAAGAGGTCGACGAAAACGAAAAGCAAGTGCTAATTATTTTCATAACTTGAAATTTCATGTCATTTTGGAAGGTATCAGCGAAAACTTTTTTTTCGATATTCTATCTAAATACGAGATGCAAATTTTTGAGAAAATTGCTAAGCATTTTGTTAAACATATAATATTACTATAGTATATTAACAGATTTATTCAATAGACCAGTATTTATAAATCGGCGATATTTTCTTTAACAAAATTTAATATAATCCCTTTATCACATCTTGTTAATTTCCTTTTAATTTTTATATAAATTCCATAATTGTATCTAAATTTTCTATTAAAGTAAAATCCATCTAAATTTTCAATTCGTCAATATCTACAATTGCTACTTGAAAAAACGTCATATCTAAACACAAATGAGAGTCAATAAATTTAAATTGACGAAATATTCGGCGAGACTCTGATGTAACCATTATCAACGGAGAATATACATGACGATAAGGAGAAAGGCTGCGGTGGGGGATAAAATCCGCGACGAGATCGAGAGAGGAAGCAAAGTTTCTTCGGCTGACCCGACGGAACGAGCTCGTTCACGCGTTCAATTGCACAAGTCCTCGCGCTTTCCTCGTGACATAATATTATTTAACCCAGAATAATACCAGTATGCCGCAGCGCTTCTTGCGTAACGCGGCCGCCGCGTCTTGGTATTTCGCGAGTCTGGTGTATATGTGTGTTTGAAACCATCTCCTCTCCCCCTCTCTCTGTGCGTTCTCCCGCGATTCTTTTATTATATAAATCGACACACCACGCCTCAAGGAAGGGGCCCCCTTCGGCGTCTCGCGAGGGGGAGCTCGCCTCCCTTTTAGATATCAGGAAATATCGGCGGGAGACAGCGATACGCCACGAGAAAACTCGCGGTCTCTTTCGCTCCAGACTCGATCGGGAATCGGCTTGGCTCTACTTATAGAAATCGATTTATGTAATCGCGCGACAAAATCGAATTCTGCATATTTCACCACGTTTAAAAAGAGGGATCGATACGGTCGAATAAAATGCGGTATAAATCAGCATTTTTAAAATTGAAGAAAATACATATACATTTATTTTTCTCATTATTATGGATTTTCATAGTGAAGAGAAATTTTTTTTTTTAAATGAACATAAAAATATCTATTTTAATTTACTGAAATATTAATATAGTTGTTTTTTTTTATTTCCTGATTATTGCTTAGGATACATGTATTTGTAGCATATATGATTAAGATGTTCAGATATTAGAGTGAGTTAGAAAAATCTAGTCCATATATGAAATTCAATAATATTAATGGATAGAAGATTCTATATTTGTTATGTACATGCATTTAAACTTTAGAACGTGCACTAAAAATATTTCGTAATAGCAATATTGTGGCAGTAAATAAGTGGATATAAATAAGCAAGATGCGAAACGCTCGTTAAATATACTCACGATAATGCCAGCGAGATCATATAGATGCTTTTCACACAAAAAGCAATACGTCGTAATCTCCATTCCGCTTCGGGATAAGGATTACATCAAACGTGTCTGCGTGCCGCAAAAACATTTGACGATAAGCGCAAATATCCCTCGATAATACGGGAACAGTCTTGGCAAAGGGCGTGCCATTTCTGTGCTGATTTCGATAAAAAGGATCACATTCCAAAAAATGAGGGCCCGAAGCGAGAGTTACGTTCAAATGCTTGAGACGTCAAGTTGTCTATCCGGCAATATTCCCGAAGTAATTCCTGATATTAACGCGTTTACTTGCGTACATCGCCGAGCGATCTGTATGATTTTGTAATGGTAGGTCGTATTGAGTTCTTTTAGCACAGCCGGCAACAGCTTTGTCTGTATATGCGCACAAAAGAATCCTGAATCCTTCCTTAGAGAGCCCCCACGGCTGACACGCTCACCCTGCGATCTCTCAATAAGCTAACTAAAAATCATCATGATTATAGCTTTCATCGAACTTACTCGAAATTAATGAAATTATAATATCTCTAATATGTCTTGTCTAATTTATTTTATAATTTCTATTCTCTACTTCAGGAGAAAATGTGTACTATAAAGTCAATCAGAAATTTCTCGCATCATTTCTACATTATAAAGTCTTAATAATAGAACAATCAAGAACGCTTTTTCATAGAACGATATTCATCTCGTGAAAAAATCTCTTGATTAAAATTAATATTTGTCAATAAATAAAAAAAGTACGAAACAAAATAAAAGAATGTAAAACAAAGAAACGTATTGGGAGAACTCGCGCAAAAAGATATATATTAATTTAAAGGATAGTTATGCATTAAAATTTACAATCCCGATTTGTTAAATACTATTTTTTAATGAAAATCTCTTCTATCAACGATCATCTGTTGATATAGTATTTATTTCTCATCAACATTAGCTCTCTTCGGATTGTTGTGCGAGCGGTGTGTGACCTTACGAGGATAAAAGACGGATTTTACGCGGACGACCGAGCGTGTCCCACAAGGCATTAGTATTCCAGCGGGCGTGCATGCCTGGTTGTACGGTGCTAATACTGGCGAGGATACGTGCACGCGTGAGCAGCGTGCGTAAAACTGTGCGTGCATCGCTAACGCGATGCGTGACTCGTCGCGTGTGATTCGGCCCTAAAGGTCGGCGATACGAAACGCACGTTTCACGTTACCGCGAACACCTCACGAATTTTCACGAAACTATAAAAGCACTCTCTGAAAAGGAACAATATTCGAAGAATAATTATTCTAATAAAAATAAATATAAATAAATAACGTAATTATAGGATCATAAAGGAAAGCATTTAGCTTGATAGTTTATCAATAAAAAAACTCAATTTGATTTTGCCTTATTTGCTAATAAATAATATCATGTCAAATGTGTATGTGTGTATGTATATCACATATAATTAATATATAATATATGAATTGCACTTTTTTTCCTTAGATGAAACAGAGGAATTTTAGTCAAAATTTCTTAAGAATTTAATTTATTTTTTATGATAAATTACATCAAATAAAATAGTGCCATATAATGCGATAAACAGTACGCTTACACATCTCGTTGCTTCCATTCCTTGATGATCGATATGACTAGGATTAGAAGAGATATTTATTCATTAGTCACGCATAATAACGCGGTGCATCACGGTGTTTGCGTCAGAATACATCGTCGCGACCTTAAGAATCTAGTTTATTTCGTAATAAATTCCTCGCAAGCCGAGTTGAGCGCGAATAAGCGAAGACGTACATATGTATATGCGGCGCGATGTGATTTGTGCCTGCTGCCGGTCCTAAAGGTCGAAGTGGAGGTGAGATGAAACGGTGCACGCTTCTTGTGCAACGATCTTTTCTCAATTTACAGATTTCTGCGAGGATTTCTGCGCCACGAGGCGCCCGCGGCGATCCTTGCCGTGCTGGCAGGTTGTATTATCTATTCTCGTCGGGAGGCAAAGATCGCACGACGGAGATAGGATGACACGGTTGACTTCCTTAATTTAGAGTTGCGCAAATATCGGTCTCCGAATTGCCAAATTTATCACGTAATATACGATTCGAGGCCGATAAGAAGATCGTGATAACAGATGATATATTTACAGACGCGAATTATCATTATCGATAATCGAATGTAAATACGAGCGGAAGTTTTTCAATCGATAGGACACACATTTCCGCATTGGAAAATATTTTTGCAAATAATATCCGTATCACGTAAATGGAAATTCCGTGATTTGAACAATGATCGCTTGAAGTATTTAATGCAGAGATTATGCTTATCATAAACTGTATGCTGATAACATACTTGGAATCAGATTAAGATTAATTCAGATGAATTTTAATTCTATAGAAATAACATGAAGAATGAACTTCTCTAATATTTTAAATTTTGAATAAAAAGTTGATCTTTCTTTTTTTTGTAATTTCACTGTGATTTTCAAAATTAGAAATTTATAATTTCACAAGATAAATTTCTTTTAATTCATTTATTTTCAAGGAAATGAGGATACTCTAACAAACATTTTGTTGATTGCGAACATTCTAAAAATGGAAGAAGCAAATTACCGTCGAGTTGATATTTGCACTAAATCGAACTGAAGATTGAGTAGGATTTCAAACACGCACATAAATTATCGCGTTAATCTTACTTAAAGATAATAATTTATATTTTAACACTGCAGATTTTTATTACCAAAATCAAAAATATCTTTTTTCAAATAAATTATCCTTTCTAAACGCGACTTTTTTTTCACCACGTGATATATCGAAAAAATTTAAATCAATACATGGAAGACAATCTTGATGTATCTAATTTGTGCCATTACAGGCCAAATTGACTACACTATGAAGTTTAGCAGCGACAATTTAAATCGATAGAACTTAGTTATTTGAGATGTAAGTGTTATATCTCGAAATAATCCGATCGATACGCGCAGACAGTTATTCTAGAATCTCTCTCTCGGTACGAGTAATTTAATACTAAATATCGTATTTGGCATACGAAGGAATCAAATCATTGCTCTAATTTCAGTGAACTCGCTGACGAATCATAGAGATGTGCAGGAAAGATATCTTTGGCCAGATGTCTTTGGTCAAATTTAAACTGTATAAAAAAATTATTGTTAGAGATAAAATAGCGCGCTGTCCAATCGCGAATATTTTGCTCGATATTCGAAATTAAGGATTAAACAAAGAAAAAATAATAGCGTTAATCGAAACAAAACTAAGAATAAAAATTACGTTTCAACTACGTATATAATATTGCTGTGTATATAAAATTATATTTATAATATAAATGATAAAAGAATTGTCAAAATATATGTATATATATGATGAGGCGTTTAAAATAATTCGGTTAATATGACATTTGCTCACTTTAAGAAGAGCCTTTGGAACGAACAGTCTTGCAATTACGCGTTGACGCAATCCCGAGAAGCGCACTACACTCTGGGGTTCGCTTTCTCTCATCTTTCGATCTACCGGAACGTTGGATTTATCAAATGGGAATGCAACAAAGGACCTTGATCCTTTCTCGCGGTTGATCTCCTCTCCGTTTTTCCTTCTTTCTTTCTTTTTTTTTTTTTTTCTTTTGCATGTCATTTAAAGTGCACGATACTGCGCGATGCAGTCTTCCTGCGGACTGTATGCGCGCGTTACATAATATTGTATTAACAATGAAATTCCCGGTTTCCACAGTCTGGTAAACTGCGGCGAATCGCCGGAACATATACGCGACATGCTCAGTTCTGCAATCATCCACGATTCGTAACATTAAAAAAAGAAAAAAAAAAAAAAAAAAACGCTACAAAACCGCATTTTCGGCCAACCGTGTTTACATCTTGCCGTGTTCGTTTAAAAGAAAAATAAAATAAAAAAAGAGCATATATCTCCGGATAATATCAAAATCAATTTTGGATAATCGATATGTCAAACTGAAGATATTTTTTTCATAAGGCAAATGAAAAAATAATATGTGATGATATGTAAAACTTTCAATCTTTTAATGCAATGTATATTTCAAAATTTTTGAAATTTTTGATTTTTCTCCTTAAATTTAGAATCAAGTTTTTCGCAAAATAAATTCTGGTTTTTTTATATATATTTAAGTATCTTATTTTATATGTGATATCTATTGATCTATTGAAAATTAATCTTGGACCATCTTTTTACGATATCTGAGTAACATCCCTTGAAATTATATAATTTTTTGCAATTTTTGTTATAGAAAAGAGCCACGCATGTTGTTTAATTTCATCAATCTAAAATAAATACCTCTTAAATTTCTTACACAAACGGAATCATTACACAATCTTTCACAAATTTTACTCCTAATAATCTCCTATTTCCTTTGTTAAAGATGCACACAGTGGATCATCAGGAACATCGCGGAATACGGATCTGATCGTCGTTTCATTGCGAGCGGGACACAGGCTACACACGTAACGGACACGCCGAACGTATACCGGATGGGGATTGCCCCATGTTCCAAGTATTACAAGAGCGATCTTCTGCGTGTCGAGACTATTGATGCGGCAAAGAGGCCATGCACGGGACGTCCCGCGTTAACCCCGCGTTTCCCATCCGCTCAAGGTGTGGCGCTAAAGAATCCGGAGAACGACCTTAGACGCGACCTCGCCTAGGATCGACAAAAGTCGCACGCACCCACAGTTTAGGTATAGCCGGAAAAGTATATTTGGGCGGAATCTGTAAAGAATCTACATTCCAGTTGTCATACCGATCCTGCTAGTCGATCGATATAATCTACGGCATAATATGTGTAGCGTTGTAATATATATTATTTTTTAAAAATATCTTTTCATATGTGAATCCATATCTTGCTATTTAAATTGTATCTTTTGTAAATCCTTTTATGTAAATTGTAAATAACCATATGCATAGAGAGTCTGTTACCTCATAAACAATAGTAACAATGATATAAAATGTAACGTAATTAATAACGTATCGATCTGTTAATAGTCAACTTTTGTTTTATTTAAATTTTATTTCGTATAAAACAAATTTAATAATAATATTTCTTTCGGAGCAATATATATCCACTTTATATATATATTTACCGTCTCATTAATTTTTACAATATTTATTAATCAAATGCGAACGATAATGACGTTATGAGATATCAATGCATTTAAAGAAACTATCCGATAGCATACCTTGATACCTTTGGTATCCGACACCAAATAAGTAAAATAGTGATATCCGATAAAATTTATCACAGCGTCCCCAGAGACATTCCCTATACCATAATCGATGGCCAAGTTCTCGAATACGCTATCCAAATTCCATAGCACAAATTGCGTGCCAATAGAAATCGATAACGTGGCGCATGCCATTCTACTTAACTGGATTCGTAATTAAAAGCAGAATTTTGCAACATGAAATAAAATGCAATATTTTATATTTTCGCGAAAAGTTTGACAAATGCGAAGTTATGGCCTCGTTTTTTTTAATCGTTAATTCGGAAGTAACTATTCTTTCCTTCCTTAGAATATCTAGAAAATATTTGAATCGGTTTCACCTTCGAGCATCGTAATCGCGTCTTATTGCTCGTAATCGACTGGCGATCCGCACCATTTTTTTTATTTTTATCCGAATCTTTTGGAGGACAGTTGAATATCTACATGGCAGTTTTCCAGGCCGAGCATTGAAAGAGCGCGAGATGAATTCTGTGTTGTGCCGCAAAAACATGTAGCTCTTTGCGTGACAAAAAAATCGATTTTCATTAGCTTTTGTCGATTTTGTAGAAAAATTTTAAAATATTTTTTTCATATTTTTTTAAACTGAATTTTTTTAACGCTGAAAACTATTTTATAAATAGTACATTGATGCGCTTGTATATGAGAATTTATGTCTGGTTGAACTTCATGCTCCCATTTAAGCATTCATTTAGCGTTGATGTCATAAACTTCGATTTTGCACTAATGCAATATGGCTGCATTCTAGACTATGAAAACCACACAGTGCATGCGATATAAATATCTCGCATTTAATGTTGCGTTATTTACTTTACGGTTTACCTCATATCGCGTAAAACGCGCTTAAATGCCGCGCGCGGCTTCTCATTTAACAATGAAATGAATGAATTCCTGGGGCTTTTTACCGTGCGACCAAGTTATTTCGTATAAATTTTGTCCGACTGTTTACATGATAAATTTGTTACGCTGAATTTCCTTATTTTGCCGGTTTTACAGTCGACAATCGAAACTTCTGTTTAACCTTTATCTGAAACTTAATTTCAGAACGTAGTTGGCGATAGATAACGAGCGGTGTTTAAGCATAGCTTTGGGCACTAACTGTAATTGGACTGGATTAATTAGGGACTTCGATCAAGGAACCGAATTTGGGTACACAGGTAAGCGATGACCGAAGCGATGCCGGCGTCAGTTTATCTAATTAATCACAATGTATTATCAATAATAATTTTTTTATAAAACGTTAGAGAATTTCGCTCGTTACATCATATAATTTTGTAGAAAATTGCGGGAACAACTTTGTGGTGAAAAAATTTCGCAAACAAATAGCTGTTGTAAATCAACGCGGCAGCACGAAGCGAGCTAATCGAATCGTTTAGTTGTAAAAAAAAAAAAAAAATCATGGCAGAACACAAAGCTGGTTTTCCAGCAACCATCGAGTTGCCACCATATGTATCCACGCGGAAGCTGCGGGGAGATAAATCACATTATGGCGGTCGTAAATGGAAAATCATTCCGAGTGAATCGATGGAACACACATTCCTCGATAGTATAAACGCGACGTGGATGCGGTTCCGCGCGAAGTGCATCAAATCAAGCTAATTCGATTCTGCACATTTCTTCCATCCATCCGGATTAACTCTCGCGTGAATGTCGATGCGATTCCGTCGAAATGGCCACGGGTCACGACCGCGAAGGGAAATAGAGGCGGACTATTGTTCTCGTAAAGAAAAAAAAAAAAAGAAAATACACACACTGTATAAACATGAGAACAATGCTGAACGCGAGAGTGAATTAACGCGGCGATCGATTGGACAGTTTCCGCGCAAGCGTCGCGCTCATCTAAAAGGCGCGAGCAAATTCAAATTATTAATTATGTGCATCTCTTCGTAGAAGCGCGGTAATTCTCCAGAACGAAATCACGCGATGCGAAATATATGTTACGATATATATATATAGATATACCTCGGTTAGTGCGGTATATAATAGCACTCGAACGGATATGAGTGGTTCTCCTTTGTGATCGTTGCGCATGGTGATAATAAAACTAAGGTCAAAATGGAAGTGCGCGGAATGGTCCGAGTGGATGCAATGCGTTTATTATTCCCAACTAACTACTATATACGAATTACAGGACCTAGCAAAATTATTCTGTACGTGCTTTCATCGTGTGTAACAGTGTTAAACGTTCTAATGTACGTTTAACACTGTTACACACTTTGAACCTTTTTCAATTTCGATAAGCTTCATCTCCGTTGCAAGATAGCTCAAAAGAATTTTTATTATATCCTTAATTCTTAATTTTTTTATAGAAGATTTTTCGAGATAACTTGGTACATTTGTTTCCAATCGATTTCCCTTTGAAATTATTTTTATAAAATTATACAGAGATATAGATACTAGAAAGTTTCATGATATTAAAAGTGTCACAGTTTATATGTTAACTGATCCTGTACATTTGATCGTTCGTCCGTGCAAAAGCCATTACACAATTTTTCACAGCGAAATAATCCGCTGAATGGTGGTTGGAGAAACACAGGCAGATAATACAAGCGCGAACTACGCTGTGGGTGGACGATTGTGCGCTTTTCTCGATGAACATTTCGCGAAAGTTAATTCCACGGAGAATTCCATTCCTGTCTTATCTGCTTGCGCTACGCTTTTCTCATGCGACTGATACTTTTAATAGGTATTCAGAATGCTCGAAAGGTCGAGGGAGATCGTAATTGCGGTGAAATCATCAGTCAGGAAGACCTAAAGCGAACGATCGCGGTGCATTAGATTGAGGCACGTTTCGCGTAAGCGAGAACTAAATGACCCTTGTCGAAACGCGACAAATGTTAAGCTGATTTCATCCGTGAAGGTACGGGTCCCAGAGGCAGATTTGTCCCGCGGACTAACTGCAGTTGGATGTTTCCGTGGCAACTTTGCCCGTGATCTCGGATTCGACGGCAACTATCAGGCTAAATACCATTATTTAATCATTGTTTTGTATGTCGTGTGTGTCATTTGTGTTTGCAATTCCAAATCTACCACTATCTGACGTTAAATGCGATCATTTGTAACGCCCAGCTTAGTTCTTGTAGATTGAACGTGGAGAACAATTGTCCTATATATAACGAATAATTATATATACGAAACACCTGTGCATATACAATCCGATGTGATATCGCATATTTAGGAGCACAATGTAATCAAAATGTCGATAAAGTACTCTATGATATAGATTTTCTCTTTCCGAGCTATATTTTGCTTCCTTATAGGGGAAACTTTGTCTTCATAAAAAAATTTGTTTTTCAAGTTTCGATGTTAATATATTCGAAACATTCTAAAACGTCGGAAAATCACATTTTTACAAAATGTCCGTATGTGTATGTGTGTATGTGCAAAAGGGATGTGGTTGCCCCAACTTCCACAAATTTTAAGACATCGGACTAAATTTTTTTATATGAATAGAGGATCATTAAAGAGTTGGTATTAAATTTGGCTAGGATCGATAAAGGAGTTTATTTTTTTATAAAATTTTAAAAGTTTCAAAAAAAGAGTATGGTTGCTCTAACTTGCGCAAATTTTGAGATATCGATCTAAATATTTTTACACGAATAAAATATTATTAAAGGATGATTGGTATTAAATTTGATGAGAATTGGTGAAAGAATTCATTTTTTATGAAATTTTGAATTAAAAAAAATGTGGTTGCTCTAACTTCCGCAAATTTTGAGATATTGGGCTAAATATTTTCACATGAATAAAATATCATTAAAGGATGATTGATATTGAATTTGATAAGAATTGGTAAAAGGCTTTATTTGTTACAAAATTTTGAATTTTTCTAAAAAAAGGTGTAGCTGCTCTAACTTCCGCAAATTTTGAGATATCGGGCTAAATATTTTTACATGAGATATTTTTACTGATATTATAAAGGATAGGAAATAAAATTATGAGGAAGCAATGTCCAAGTTTCTAATTTGCACAATTTTTTACTTGTTTATTCCCTTAAGTGGTTTATTATTTTCTACTATATGAATATAATTTTACAATTTGTATTTCAGAAATTAGATAAGAAATTTTATATCAATTGCTTAATTTAATCAAAAACTTAATTTAGTTTCTCGTTTCGCCCTGTTCTTTTTATATACTTGTATTAATTTTACATTTATTAATGCAAAACAAGAACAAATTCTAGCTTAACCCCTTTTCTAAATTCTCTCTTTTACCTCAATGTTTTATTGGCTTTCTCGTTTGGTTTTTTAAATTATCACTCAGCACATTATTTTAGAAGAAATTAAATTATAGTCGCTCAAGAATATTAATAATTAATTAATTTGTAAATAATTTGTGTTTTAATTGAGTTTAAATCTAACTCGTTAAATTTTTTAACGTAGCTTCTATATCTATACCAATATATTCGCATATATGTAAAATATATATCTATGTAACGAAAACTTATGTAATCATATAGATTTATTGCGGGAACAGAGAGAGATTTCATTTTATTTGTACAATAAAGCAATTTTCTCCATCAGCAGGTTTGCTTTATACTATATAATATGTATACGCAATCAAACAACATACATATTGCAAATTGATCGACGATTCATGTGTTTTCACAAAGATATTTATTCCATCATATATTTTTTCAGCGAGTTTCAAAAAATCTTTCAGATTAATAAGTTTTTATAAGGTTTTATTGTTTCGATGTTATAATGTTACAGCAACAAGTCAATTAATTGGAAAACTCTGCAATAGGTTTTTTAATCTGATAGAAGAATATCAGTTTGTAAAGTCCAGTTTTAGGAATTTTTTAAAATTGTGTAGTCTTCAAACATCAGCTTTAAGAATTCTTTAAATCTAATGATAACAATAAGGGAAATTTTTTCTGAGTTTTATTTGAATCTCTTATCGTTTTGTTGAACATTTACATATAAATTAATTAAAACATGCAAACATGCGCAACTGAAGACATATCAAATAGATACAGTCGAATGAGTTACATTTGATCGTATCCCGTAAAAAGTAATTCGTTTCAGGACGACGAAGGCAGCGCAGTATAAAGAAAAATTAATCGCCTCTCGGGGTGCCGTAATCAAGGAATATGCAAAACGATAAAGTAGGCCGATCCGTTTAATAAATGAAGTTGACCGCCGTGATAAGCTAGAAAATAGCAGGCAGAAAATTCGCTATGGCCGAACTACAGGCTGTGTGTTGGGGTTGTGTAACGGAGTGGTTTATCGAGAGTTCCGCGTGTGAGCGTATTTTAAAGCGGGGAGCACGAGGAAAAAAAAATGCAACGAGAAGAACAGTGAACGATCTTAGCCACGCGATAAAGTTAGTGTGAGCGACTTCTAGAAAAGGGGTTACTTAGGCAGCGGATCGATCTACCGCAGAATACTCGAGAACGATTCTATCTCCTGAATCCTTAATCACTCTAAATGGTAATGTTGGCAATAACTTTGCCACGAATAACGAGCAATTTGAAAGCGGACTTTTAAATTCGAATTTTCCGACCCTTTTCTTTGAGAGGAACATCGTTCATTTCGGCTCATTTTTCATTATAGCCTGAAAGTCCTATTTCCCGTTAAGAACATCTTAAATATCGTGTGTTAAGTGTTTACACTTCTCGAATTATTTTTTATTTCTGAATTATATACAATATTTTATTTTGATTCTACAAAGATGGAGTATCTCATGTATATTTTTTTTCAATTTCAAAACCTATATCGTCTGCTTATTTTAGATAATATTTATATTAAAAATATCTGATTTTCAATATAAATTTACTGATACGATTTCGCGAGTTAAACTGAATTTGACATTTGCTATATACATCTATATTTGCTATATGCAGCTGCTCTAAATTGATCACCACATTCACCTAAAATGAGCATCATATCTAAAGCTTCCGCATTTGAATACGACATAGCTGGTCAATGAGAATTTTTTCGCCAAAACTCATCTTAAAGGTCATTTAAAGGACATAAGATGACATTTTTCAAAAAAATGTTTCGGACAAAAGTTTCATGTTTTTTCGCATAGAATTCGAATCCATAATACAAAATACCATGATCCATTTAAAAAAGGTAACTTCTGATCTGAATCGCGTATTTCCGGCCAGAACTGGAAGTTGAAAATATCACCATTCGATAGAGCGCACCAGATTTATAAAAGAAAAGCTTAATTTTTTTTAAATAACCAATTCTCTAGTTTATAAATGGGTGATACGGGTGGTCTGGGACACCCTGTATACATTGATAAATGTTATCGTGAATTGTTCTTTTAAAACACATTTGACATTTGTTTCGATTATACGGCTGGGCTAACATTGATGAATCAACGAGATCAATGCAATGAAGCAATGCATATGAAGTTAATATATAGGTGCAAATATAGAAAACAATAAAATTAAATAAAATCGCTCTCGAATATCCGACATTATTTACTTCATCTACGTCAACGATGATGGCGTACGATGATATCAGGCACGTCATAAATATGATTTCACCTTTTATGACAAGTTTAATCGAATTCGATTCAGCGTTACTACTGATAACAAATAGTGCCGATGTTTGGCAAAGTCATTTTCAGTTTATCACCTTATTGTTATTGGAAGTCAATACAATTGTATTTATTTATGCGTGCTATATTTTAATAACTGTTCACAAATATTTATACAAAAAAAATAAAAAACGAAAGAGACAGAAAATAATAATATTATGTTATTATTTTCTATATTTTGCTACATGCATATAAATATATATCCATATATGATTAGTAAATAAGACATAATTATGATAAAAAAAAAAAAAGAAAATACGTTTTGTATGATTTTTACTCGACTCGCAAGTTTAACACGATACAGACTGTTTCTGCGTAAATGCACCGGTAATCTTCGTACGTTTGGTCGCATGTCAGCTTGAGTTTTCTTTACTAATGATATCCGGCGCATTTTATCTGAATCTATGGCGACTCGCGGAGTGTAAAATAGTCACGTGAGACACGCGGACCGGTGTGTCGCACACGCGACATTGGTATTTATGGTACCGAGAACAAGCGTCACGGTTTGTAAATCTGTTCTTACATATTCGCTCTTGCACGTATAGTCGCGCGAGAACGCGGATGCTTTTGATTTGCGTATCAAGGGGGGGGGGACAGGGGTCACGCGGATGTATATGCGGACGCACGAGGCAGGTAATATCATTGCCCTTCGGCGTGAATTATTATCGCGGAAGGATTAATGCAAACGAGATGAGAGAATTAGGCAAAAAATGTTAATCTTTCTACACGTTGCATAAATCAGCATACTGATGCGCGGAGCGTGGTGCTTAGGGGATGAATAGAGCGTAAGAAGTACTTCACCATTAGAACGTTTCCATTTGCGTTTGTCGGTGGGATGGCGAGAGAGAGAGAGAGAAAGAGAGAGAGAGGAGGGGAAGGAAAAGCAAATCTCTTTTAATTATACTGCGCCGCAGTTTCTCACTAATGCGCGATGCCAAGTAATTAGCATAATTCCTTGTAATGCGCGAAACGATTGCATGCTGTTTTGCGTAATACAAAACAGAAAAATACGCAAAATATGTATATATTAGGTGACGCGATGGGGTGCTATGTTTATGATTTATTAATTACGTATAATAAAATAACGCGGTATTTTGTAATCATTTGAGGTATTCGCGTATATTCGCTCGTGAACGAATATTTGCTGATTACTCTAATTAGATGGGTATTATGATATAAAGAGGGGAAAGAAAAAGCAATGATAATAAATAAATGAGCGTCAATAGCAATACCAGAGTGACAAATATTATTATACCTTTTATTAATGCAAAAATATGATCTAAAAATTAATTCTACAAAAATTCTGCTTTAGAAAAAAAAAAATTTTTAATGTTGGGAAATGTCTTTCTACATACAACCCAATTTATTTATTCTGGGAGTCAACGTATTCGACAATCTCGAGATAATTCGATTGATCCCACAGGAGAGAGAGTGTACTCTATTCAAAGAAAAGCGTTTGTGCTCGCATTCTCTGCAGTTTATTTTACCAAACAATTCTTATTTGAAAATATTCTATAATTAGATAAAAGTTGTTATTTTAAAAATATCGGGCGACAAACTATATTAACTAAATGTATTTATATGTATATATATTTGTTTTTGGTCATTGAAAAAATTGTCGAAAAAATGTATCAAAATTATATTAATTTTATGTGACACAAATAGATAATGCATTAAAACAAGAAATTGTTTCGACGACGACTAATTTAATAGATAAATTTGAACGGCTAAAATATGTAATGCTTATGTAATACATCTCACTGACAGATCGTAATAAATTTATATTCTGATTATGTTTCGCGATCTCTCAGATGTGAGCCGCACGCGTCTTGCTTCTGCAAATGAAATTAGCTTCGAACTACAAATCATACGAGAGAATTAGATAAATTTATATATCGTGATGATATATATTCGTCGCAATCCTCTCCGACGACAAAAATGGGGTAGTATAACTTCCGAGCGATAACTCATTGTCGTACATACGCAAACCGCGATCAGTGCGGGTAGGAGAGATACGGTCGGTAATTGATTAAGGTAAATGGAAAAATTTCTCCAATCGCGCGCACTTATTCAATTCCAACGAGCTCGTATTTGTTGTAAAATACTGGGTCGTTGTGGATTTACCGCCACGCGCGAAAGAGAGAGAGAAAGAAGCCAGAACTCTGTTTAGAAAATGAAGCGAATGAAGAATAGCGAAAAACGAGACCGGGGAAGAGAGGAAAATAGGGGGGATGAAGGGAAACGGGGGACTTTAGGAATTAAAACGAAGTACAAGTGCCGGCGTGCTGGTCCACGGAGAGCACCGCAAACCAACACGAAGGAAAAAGACTTTTTAATCTTGTACATCAGCTGCAGCCATTTCGCTTCTGGTCGCTTGGGATTCCCTGCTTTTCTCTCTCTCTCTCTCTCTCTCTCTCTCTCTCTCTCTCTCTCTCTCTCTCTCTCTCTCTCTCTCTCTTGCTCTCTCTGTCTCTGTCTCTTGAGCCATCCATTCTCTCACCATTCTTGAATTACCTCATATCTTCCATCTATGTCTATCCTCCTTTCTCCGCAACTATTTCACACTTTCTTCTCGGTGTCCTGTCGTAAAGATCCGATCAAATTAACCTAACGATCGATCCCACGTTCCGCTTCTTTTGCCCTTTACCAACCTTACAGCATCATGCACTTACCATCGTAATCCTTTTCTAATTACAGAACCTCCGGCTATCGATTCTCACGGTTTTTGATTACCGCTAAGACGCAATCTGTCTTCCGATAGTATGGTTACACACGTAATCCGATCCTATCTTGCTTTACATCCTCTTTTATTTTTATGCCACGTTTCTCTATATTACTAGACCAAGTAAGCATGAGGAATAAAAATAAATTATAGTGTAATGATTGTAGAGAAAAAGGTTTATCATATATAGTCAGTTTCATCCCTCAATCACAACTGTTACGATAATTCGTTAAATTAAACAATATTCTTTTTTCTTTTTTTAGGTTATATACTTATCGAAACATATGTTATTGGGATCTGACATATAGCACCACGATCTCTGGTGGTAAAAAATCAAACTACAGCAAAGCATACGTTTTACATATCATAAATAAAATTATCAGTTATATAATAAGTTACAAAAAAGTTAATAATGATCGACGTTAGCAGATTTTCATCTCGTAAAAAAAATACGACGCTTGCATATTCTTAACCGACTAAACTGTCTGCCTTGTAGCCATCACATTAGATTAAACCACGCTCCTATGTCAGATCACAATAATCCTAGGGTAAAAAATTATTAATACTTTTATTTTGAGAAAATGCCTGTTGAAAATTAATAAGAGCTTTTTATTACATAGTCTGTGTGTGTTTTTAATAAACAGAATAATTAGCTGACAATGTGACTCTATACTTTATTGCGATGCAACATATTTCACTAAAATTCTTGCTGAGAAATAAAAAATTGCATATTTGTCTCCTTTATTTTATCATATATCTCTAGTAACTTCTACAGCTTCTACTGCCATCCACAACGCTAACCACATCGCGTATCTCGCGAAACACGATCTCGGAACGTCAAGGATCATTGCACGTAAACTGTAGCGGATCCGTCGAACGGAAGCCGACATCGCCATTTTCGTCGTTGCACCGGCAAACGGGTCACTTCCGCCCTAGCTCTGTGCTTCCGCGTCCGGTTCCGCTTACCGTTTCCGCTTTTAATGCCGTTGGCTAGTTGCCTGTGGATGCTGAGCAACTGAGAGAAATAAAGAAAGAGAGAAAGAGAGAAAGAGAACGGGAGAGAGATAGAAGAAGAAGAGAGAAGAGTTGATTGCTACCTACTCGTCAAGCTTTTTCCACCAGCATTACAAAAACTAATCCTGCTTCTTTATCATCACCCTATTTTGCTCGTTGTTCGCGCCCCAATCCGCATTTGTCGTTGTAATTTACACAAGTGACTCTCTGTTTGCTGTGTACACGTGCACGACGAACGTGTACACACACAAGTAATCAGCGACGTGGAAAACGCGAGCGTAACGTGACTCCATTGTCATCCGCGAAGGGTGGTGCGCAAATATTGGAATGACACTGCAAATATTTTCCATCGTTGGATCGAAGAAAATTCCAGTATAGTCATTTCCGCGTCGTATCATCAGCATTGAAGAATCCGACAAAAAATTACGATTCAACTCGCCGTATCTCAGTGCATATCTCAGCCGATACCGCGCTATTTTTCTTCGAATCGGTGTCACGATACGCCGACTTTTAAATTTTGACAAATTTTGCTCGCGCTATTCAAGAGAAATAATTTTGCGCTCTAACTTACTACGCGGTTTAATGTATCGTCTCTGCAATTCCTCGCGCATTAAAGAAAAGATAAAAGAGCGTTCAAGCATTCTATAATTTTTAGTCAATTTTGTTTGCAACAATTTTATCAGATATCCCAGTCAAATCAATGAGACAATGAATAATATTTATTCGCAGGATCAAAAAATAACTGACAAAATATTAAGTTCAAAAAAATAATAATAAAAAAGAAGTTCTCACAGGAGACTGGTATCAAATTAAAAAGTAATCCGTTTACAAATATATGCATAATCGATTCTCTGATATTGTTACGCAACTTTTTTTTCAAGCTAATGTAATCACGATGTTCAATGTAGGCGTCGCAGCGATGACGAAGGTTCATGACGAGGACGTGTGGCTCGCCAACGATAATGATCGACAATGAATTGACGCAAATAATTGGGGCGGCAAGTGAAAGCAAGGAGAGGCAAAAAAGTGATAAGAAAAGAGATGCGTAAAGAAAGGGCGCACGCACCTATAATGTGCAATCACGATGCCGTTGCACAAAGAGAGTCGATAAAGAAAGGTCTATATATCCTACGCATCCCTTGGCGCCATTCCGGCTCTACCCTTTAAGTCTTTGTACATAATAAGCAAAGGAGTCACTCTACGGCCGCATCCCAACGCTGGGGCATCCCACAGCAGTTTAGCGTGGGAAAATGTCAGCGAGTAAACGCAAAGCGCTATCGAGCTACTCGAGAATGCATATTGCGATGGAGAATGTGGTTCGTTCCTATGCGCGCATACACAATGGGAATTTATAATAAACATAATCATCAATGGCCGAGAGACATCGGCAATTTCAGCCTGGCTAAAGAGCAACTGCAGTAATCACAATAAATACAAGGATATTATGTACTTATGATAATATCATAATGATGTATATGAATTCCCTAAGAGAATTTAATATTTCATTATTAAAGAGAATGTATCTTTTCCCTCTTTCTTTCTTTTATAATAACACAGTTCAACAAAAAAAATACCGGAACAAAATTAGTCGTTTCTTATAGGTTTTTGAATACGTTGAAAACGAATCCAGTTTTGAAATTGCTCCATTACGTCAAAATTTTGAAAAATTTGCAATTAAAGTTACAGGAAAAGAGTTATTTTTACGAACTTTGTCATATTATAGCTATAATATGTGACGGACTAGAGAAGTTTTATTGCAATCAAAATAAAGAATGTTCTTAGAACTTTCAAGTCTCAAAAAGAATTTTTGGTGTCGGTTATAGTTAATAAGATATCCATGGTTTAATATGAGGTATTGCAGAAGTTAAATGTGATTTAGGTCATTGACGATTTATTAAATAGTTTTCAATTATGTTTATTTAAATTTAAGAGTTTTTTAGGTCAATAAATACGAATTGAATGTCAAAATTGTCAAATTCAAAATGGCAGAATCAATATTATAAACATTTAAGATTTGACATCCGCCATATTGAGTCCACCATTTTGATTTTGACAATTTTAACAATGGATTCAGCGACTAAATTTCCTTTTGAGGGTTGAAAGTCTTAACAACATACTTTATTTTGATTATAATAAAACTTTTCACGTCACATATTGTAGTTATAATATGACAAAGTTTGTGAAAATAACCCCTTTTTTGCAACTTTAATTGCAAATTTCTACGATATTCTGACGTGTGAAGAAATGTCAAAACCGGATTCGTATTTCAAAAACTTATAAGAAATGACTAGTTCCGGTATTAAAAAAAAAAGTCATTTTTTGTTGAACAATGTAATCAATGTTGAATAATACAAGATGAAAAATTAATTAATAAATTAATTTTTCAAGAAAATATATTTGACAATTGTAAATTGTATATATAAAATTTTTAATAAATTAAATCAAAAAATTTTTGCGCTTTTTGCTTACTGTTATTAATGATTTAAAGGCTAAAAAGAGAAAGAGATCCTTTGTAATTTTTTTGTTCTTTTTCATCGGAAAAATATTACATATGGATGATGAGTTACACTGAATGATATATTATCTGCACATAGGGGTAAACACGATATAATCAGTCAGGGAACTCGAACAATCTCACCTTTTATTCGGTGTTTTCGATCGTTTCGGCCACTATAAATCAAGATAAGATAAACGGTCGATGACAATCCAAACGGGAAAGAATTGCGATTTAATCTCGCGAATATATTGGCCTGTCAACCAAAGCTTTACATCTTGAAAAAGAGTAAAGAGCATGTGCCCCGTTTCCTGTATAGTAAACCGTTTGCCAAATGGAGTCAATTAAATGTTACGCGCCGTGTCCGTTAATGAACAGGTGACGTAGTTGAAACAGGGTTGGGAGGAGAAAGGGAAGAATAGAGACGTCACAGAGAGAGAGAGAGAGAGCTTCCGGGAGGGGTCGATAGCGTTGGGGAAGAGAAGATAAAAAAAGGAGGTCACCAGCGACGAAATTCACGCGGTAAACTCTAACTTTTTCGGGCGTGGAAATTTCGCTCGCCAGCTTCCTAAAGTTATACTTTCCCTGGTTTGTACTGGTGACCCGACGATATTAAACCACTCTTCTTTACGGTGGTTAAAGCGAACGTCAACTCGAAATTAAAAGTTGCTCGCTTAAAAAGAACTTTTACGGGCATTTATGAAGCCGACCCCGCATCGCCGATGGAGGTGAAAAGGGGAAGAAAAAGAATGCAGCTAAACAAGCTGTCCGACAAAAGCCGAAGAAACTGATGAAATCCAGATGTAATCTCGTTCGCATAATTGCGCGGTTTTATCGTTGTCATTGTCTGATCTTAATCTATTTCACGTTTTTTTTTTTTCTTTAATTTATAATATTTATAATTTCTTGTATTTCTTTAACCTTTAACTCGTAAAAACAATACCTTTAAAAACATCACTTGTTTGACATTTGAAATGTCATGTTTGATAGTAAGTTTGATTAAAAAGAAAGGAAAAAAATAATAAAATTAAAGAACTAATATATAAATGTTAAATTTGTTTTTACAAATGATATGCATATATAGTAAAGATTTCAAAACACATATTTATCTATTTGAAGCATTTATTTCTAATCGTTTCAAAACTCCATTTCGTTTATGATTGATTGTGAATGATGGCTTTAGAAGAAGAAACAAAAAGGATATGTGTGCAAAGATCTCACTCGATCATTAAACTTGAAAAATAACGGAAAGCTAAATTTGTAAGTTATATTTTATTTTTGGCAAATTTATCTCACGCTGGGGCGTGTAATAATTTACGCGGCAACAACCTGTGATATATCGCTCATAGCTTCGAAAAGCAGACTTACGCAATCTATGGGATCGACACGTCGATGTAAGCGTAACGTGTATGCATATATCTCACTGATGTGGACAACGCGAATTTCACTGAACGACGAAGCGATTAATCACGGCACAATGTTACGTTCATCCGCGTTCATGCCGCAGAGAATATGCCGGAAATTGGCCGCGTTTCCCCTTTTCTTTCGTACACACAAAGTAATCTTCGAAAGTAGCCCGAGAGAGCGGGCGGGTACATTGCCCGAATACATTGGCACACGTACTCGCCTCGAATGACCCGAATGCGCCCTCACCGCTCTCCCCCGACGTCACCTTCATAATTATGCGCATCTATATGTCCGATGTATACGGTGTATATTGCGGACGGTGCAAATGCAGCATGGGAGTTGCATGTGCCGGAGCACGGAATTCGCGTGACCTCGTCGAACGATGTATCGCCCGAGCATCAATCAAGACACGCGATATCTCGATTTCTTTCCATAGAAACTAAATTTTTACACGTTACGGCATTTAAAATTGTCTCCCTCCCTCTCTCTCTCCCTCTCTCTCTCTCTCTATCTCTCTCTTTTTCTCCCTCGATGAGCAATCTGCGCGGGATATTGCGTTCGATGGTCATCTATCATTTATGTTTGCTATCAATCCTACAAAGTGCTTCAGACCTATCGGATTTTGACTACAGTTACTTCTCAATCGCAGTCGATATTTTTTCATGAATAATTAGCGGACAGACATTGTGCTTTAAACCTCAATTTTGAACATTTTTTTTTGCTCATTAAGATTTACTTTAATATCAAAAATATTGAAGCTTAATTAACGAATCGCTATATTTTTATCGCTTGCAATTTAAAAGTTACATTTTTCTAAACGTTTTACTTCTTGTTAGAATAGAGAAGCTACGATAATTTTGTGATACTTTATATATTTAACTTATACTTTATATATATTTAACTTGGAAAGTAGTGAACGACGAGAACAAGATTACACGTGGCGGGCTTGTATCGACTTTGCACTACTAACTCGATGACACTCGATAACTGAATCCATCTATCGGATGGTAACCCGCTTCAGCGGAGTACAAAAGCTGGTCGGAGTGGCGCAAGAAAACAAGGGATTATACCTCTGACATTTGTACAAGAAGCCAAGCTGAATAACAAATTGATATTCGAGGGCTTGATAAGCGTCACGGCAATGTCGGCAATATCATCTATTGTGCGTCTCGATCAATTATCGTATTGTTCTCCGAATCGACACGGTATTGCTTTCGACGTGATTATAGGCTTTCATCACGCAAACGGGGTTCCTTTTAGAATCGAAACGGAAGTTAATTCGATTACCACCGTCAAACATGCATAACCCCAATGCATAATCTCTCAGCTAATATGCTTCCTATACCTATTCGAAATTGGTACACGATCGAATAATTTCCATATCAGAAATTGAAGCGAATAACCGCTGTTTATTCTTTTTCATTACACGCAGCTGCGGCTCTATTAATGCAAAATTTAATTTGTGGGCATACAACCCGATCGTCAATTAAATTTGGCTTAACGAAAAAAAAATTTGTTATTACTATTTTATATTTTACAATCACAATTTAACTCTAATTGCAAATATGAATATTAATGATAGCTTTAATTATAATTTTAAATAATTTATATAATAATTTATATTATAATATTGTAACTATGTTTAAACCTTACACAACAAAACAAATATATATCAGTTCCACAAAAAGATTTAAATGTACATACAGTTCTATTTAATTTATTTACATAAACAAATATACAAATTTAAAAAAAAATCTTTAAAAAAAAAATTTGAAAGATATGCCAAATATATAAAAAAATATCTAAATTTGTATTGGATTGTTCTTCCAAAAAACACAGATAATAATCTACGAACAGAACATTTGTACAAATGTCATATTACAACGATTAAGCTATAATGCAAGTTTACGATTTTTTTTACGAGTTTGGCAACGGGCCATAAGCGCACATATCTTCACCTTATTGCAAGCCAAGAAAAAGATACTCCGATTTCTAAAGTTGATAGAAGAAGAAAGAAGAAAAAGAGTGTTGCGAGGGCTTTTCTTTTGGTTTCCAGACACCGTACACTCAATCTCGCAAATATATATTATATATATATATGCGTGTGTGTTTGCAAGAAGGTAGCTATTACGTGGACCGGAAGGTAAGTAGGTAGTAGAGGCAGTTACGAAATTGTCTATGAAGCGACCTATGAGGAGACCTACAGGTTGACGTGACTCGACGTCTTCAAGGAAATATTTTCGCGTAAATACATGCGGCTTTATTACACACGCGTGTGTCCACACCCCACGCACATCGCGAGCACGTGTACGTACGTATGCGTGCGAGAATGCGTGATAATGCGTATTCACCCCTTGATGTGTGATGTGCCTCCGGGTGCCTTTCCATTCTGACCGTTACCCGTTTTCGCACTATTTATAGAGGATGAATGCGCGCCGCGTGAAATATAAATAGAAAAAAAAAAAAAAAAAAAATCACAGAGTCTTCTCGTTGAAACTCGCCTCGCTAGTGACTCGTCGTCGTTCGTCCTCGCATCGTCGCCGCATCGATCACGGTATCGGATGCGAACTGAAAAACCACAGCGAGAACGTGCTAAAATGCCCGCGAACGAAAAGAACGACCACGACCATCGACCATCGACGTTTCGACTGAAAATATACGAATTTATTCGGCGCGACGTCGCGCATCCCCGCCAAAATCTTGTTCGTATCTCTCGCGCGCGATACTACACGTATTTGCGCTTTCATTTTCGTTTACGCCGCAGTTTCTAGTTTTTCGATGAAGATTTGCGGAAGATAATAAAATTCCCGCGATGTTGCGCGATGCCGTGTACGCGCGCGTCAATTTTTCACACGGAAGATAATGGCGCGACGTCTGTATATTTCGTCGGTTCGCCGAGGGAAGGAGATGAGCGACGTCCGACGGTGACTTTTAATGATTTCCGCAATACATGGCAATCGGCGCATGTGTAAACACATTAGGATGACGTCATTTATTTCAAGTGTCACTTCAATCGGGGACACTGCAGTGTTATCGCGCAATCATATTTATTATGTAAAGCGAATTTCCACCATATACACGATGCGCAGATGCATTAGATACACGTGATGTAATTACGATTTGATTTCCATTTTATAACCGCTCGTTTGCAACTAATTTCAAAAATTTCTGCCCATCCTCATTAAATTTCATTAAATTTAACATTAATATTTCCCCTGGTGAGAGTTCTTAATTATTTACATCGGCAATTATGCAATAATATACATCTACGATTTACGCAAAAATCAATTACACCCGTGACATTAAATACGATTCAATCAAGTATGATTCTATTAAACAAAAATGATAAACTGAAATAATTTGAGTAAATTTGAACTGTAAATAAAAATTAAAGCATAGAACAAAATATAAAATAGAATAATTAAGAAAATAGAAAATAAATTTAAGAAATATATGGCTTCTTTTCGCCTCGCGTTATTCATCGATCATATCGAATCTACGTGATTATGAAATCTAAGCTTGTACTGATTGTACATCTGCTAACAAAAGGATGTGATTGCTATTTCATCGATCATTGCGTCTGATTGCGCGTACATGTTCTATCGCGTACATGCTCCTGATTCCGTTGTAATCGGAAATATCGGTCGAATTCGCGAATATAGAATTAAGGCTGGAAATGTAATGAGGAGAAGTGTCAAAGAGGGGAAGCATTAAGTTCGCGAAAAAGGACGCGATATTATGGCGGAAGTAAAAGTAAAAGGCTTTCACAATATTACGATGCTAAAGTGCAGCCGCGAAACGCTTACCGACTAATGTTTGCTGCGACCAAAGAGAATTAGAGATAGTGGAAAAGAGTGCCCATAATAAGATCGCATTGTAAAATGTATCGCTGTATGTGCAATTTTCGCTACTTTATAGTAAAACTGCATGTGTAAACTGCTGCCTCATTTCGTGCTAAACTCGATCGTAAATAGTGTACTAACGTTATCAAGTTTCTAAATTTAACGGATATCCCCTTCAAAGCGCTCTTTAATTAAAGTGAAAATCTACAAAAGTGTACTTTATTCGTATTAAACTCTTTGTTAAATAAAATATAATTGTTGGCTTTCCCCTTTTTACATTTTTACGTGCAATTTGTTCAATGCTTACCAGATTTTATATAGGGTGTCCAGTAATTATTGACACCCTGTATACAGGGTGGATCATTTAATCAATCCACGCAAATATCTCAAAAAGGAGAAGTTTTTCAAAAAAATATTTCAGACAAAAGTTTTATGGCTTCGATGGGACATAAGATAGTAGCAATGATTTGACCTTGGATAATCATTAAGGTCACGTAAAAGTTATTTTCAATTTCGTAAATAAAAACCTATATTTTTCTTTGCACATTTTTTTTTGTAGCTTACTTCAAGAGCTTTTCAAAACATTATAATAAAGTATTTTTTCATTAAATATTTTTTGAATTATTTTATATCTTAATCTGACATATTTTAATATACCAGGTGTGTCGGTAATTCTTTTCCGGTTTTTTCGCTAAAGAAAACACGTTACTTAGAATGGATAGTTA
>JBCEZX010000031.1:236125-260392 GCA_039654345.1 Cataglyphis cursor
CTCTCTCTCTCTCTCTCTCTCTCTCTCTCTCTCTCTCTCTCTCTCTCTCTCTCTCTCTCTCTCTCTCTCTTTCTTTTGTATTTTATATATTATGACTAAAATATTTAGCTTCAAAACACCTTCATTTCTTTTCTGTTAAATCTCTCTTGCCATTATTCATAAAATCGTTATAACTTATAACAACACTGGTCGGCAAAACAAAATCTTTTTTTCCCTTAAATTTTACCAATTTTTAATAAATTTTTTTAGTGCTGATTACGAATCTGGCTGTAAAAATGATGTATCACGTCAAATTTTTGAGGAAACCTCAGTCAAAGTTGTTAAAATAGGCGTTTTTGATACTTTTGCGTGAGTTATATCTTTTGATAAAAACGTGCTACAGACAGCAACGACAACTCAAAATAAAGCTCAAGACTTATACTTTATGATAAAAATGCCAGAAATCCCAGGCGAGAAAAGTTTTCCTGAAAAAAAGTGGTTGAAACAAAAGAAACATATAACGTAGTGTTCCCCAATATCATATGTCTAATTGTCCGTTACCAAAATATTTTTTTAAATTACTCTAATTATAAAAATTGACGTGTAAGAAAATAGGTTTGCCAGATCATTCATCACATGTTGAAATTTCAAAATTAAAAATAAGGGGCTCCAAAATGACAAATCAAATTTTTGAAGAATTATTCAAATCATGAAAGTGGGCATGTGGAAATTTTTGTGGTTGCTATCACTTAAGAACAAAATTAGAGTAATTTTTTGTTATTTTTGTTATTAAAAAAAATTTTAAACGGACAATTGGAAACATATGACTGGGAGGATAAATTTCTTATACTTCGATTACTTTTTTCAGGAAAATCTTTTTTGCCTGGGACTTCTGGTATTTTTATCATAAAATATAAGTCTTAAGCTTTATTTTGAGCTGTTGCCGTCTGTAACATGTTTCCATATAACACACAAAAGTATCAAAAAGGCTTATTTTAGCAACATTGGCTGAGGTTTTCTCAAATGATACGCCATTTTTACAGCCAGATTTGTAATCAGCGTTAAAAAATCTACGAAAAATGACTTAGTGGAACATAAGGCAAATTTGATGTTGAACAGTGTAGCTATTAATACGCACAAGTCATATCGTAATAATAATAATAATAATACATATCGTACAATTTAAGATATAAATTCCGACAGGTGTCAAGAATTATATCGATTCAATTCGTGATGTACTATATAGGACATTGCATGTTTAGTAAACAAAAAAATAATGAGACGAGCGAGAGCTCGTTGTCGGGGAAAAGAAATACGAGCGAGACGTGCGGAGTTCAGCTACTTGCCGCGTATATATGACGGTGGTTAAAATACGTTCCGATCCATCAGTCGTGAAACGAGGCGCCTGCTTATATTTTTCAATTTCTCGCGCAAGATGCGTTGCTTTAACATCGCGAGGAAAAGAAGCTGCGCGGTCTCCGTCGAGCATCTTCGAGAGCGATACGCGAGAGAATGTCGCTCGACGCCTGTCCTCTTCGTGATAGCGACGATGTCGTCGCGGTGACGAATTGCATCGCTCTATCGCGTTGTAGTTACGTGCCGTTCCCATCGTAATGATAAATCAAAACGATCGGGTCCTAAAGGATGCTTCTTCATACGTAAAGCAACGAGCGATAATTTTTAAGATCAGAGTGTAATCGGGGAAGAATGATATCGCGAACGTACCGCCGATATCAGGGTGTAATTTTCAAGTGATCAAGAAGGATCTATTTTTGATGGTAAATTAGAATGTTTTATCTATTTTTCTCTATACGTGTACTATATCATATTAATAGCAAAAGTGATGCGAGAAAGGTATTGAAATAATTTTATGAAAATACTTATAGCGGTAAAATAAATATCTCAAATTGATTTCATTCAATTCTTTATCGCATCTATCCACAGAAATACAATTAATAATTATCATGTAGCAAATAACATGTAACATAAATAAAGTAATAATTACTCTTTGATAGATATTTTCATTCTAAATATTAATTTTATGGATGGAATATTAAATTGATATTATTAATTCCAGCGTAATCTTTTTCCATTATTTTTAGCATACAGTGGATTGGTAATTTTGAAAAACATATTAATATATTAATATATTATTAAAATCATATTGTTAAAGATTTTAACAAGTATTTTTTACAAACATTATTGGCAAGACTAAATGAAAAAACAAATTTGCAAGGGAGAGTTAAAATCTGCAAAAAGCAACATAAGCAGATAACTTTGCACTGTTCGTATAGATCATTTGAAGATTTATTTATTGTGAAATAAGAAAAGTGTACATTACAGTAGAATTTACAATATAAAATAACAATAAATTAAACTTGCACAGAAAAAAAGAGGTGTCAAAACAAAACTTATATACTTAGCTTATATACTTAACACATTCATTGTTTCGTATATACGTAACAATCTCGAATCTTCTTATAAGAATTTGATAATCGTTAATTTTAACAATATTATAGTCTTATTTCAATATTATAATTGTCACCTGAAGAATACAATATAATTATTTTGGTAATTATTATTAGAATCTTCGATTTGAAAATGTGTTATTTTCTATTCAACATTTCTTCTTTTCCATTCAAGAAAATTATTTTTAAATAATAAAAATACATTTTTTGGTTAAAGTATATAAAATGACTTCATTCAAGCAAATTTTTTTCGTTTAACACAATATAATCCCATTTTAAAATTTCCAAGTTGAAACTAAAGATATTTTTAAAATAAGGAATTTTTTTTCTGTGTTATTAAATAAAAGTTGCCATATGTAACATAATTAGGACATATTAAAATTTATTATTTGATTAAGTTTTACATGAACGACCCAATATTTGTAGAGTTATGTTTGTTCTATTCATTCAACATCGTTCTCTGATATTTCTATCGAATTGCATTCCATCGGAGCTTAATCGTATCGAGGCTTTTCAATATTCCGCGCAAACACGGTATCGCGATTACATAATGCAATGGCGGCACGGGAATGGGGAAATGAAAATATGCGGGACGGGTTCCTCTAGTGCATCGTCTTGTAGGCGAAAAGACAGAGGTATTTACTAAGCTGAGAGGAGTTTTAAAGCAACTCTCGGCGCGCTCCTCACTCATTTTCTCGCCGGCGCGCCTCGCGTGTTCACCCCATACTGAAACAAGCGAAGCGCAGGAATTTGTTTGAACTCTAACAAGGAGCAATTTTGTTTAAATTTTATCCCGATGAAAATATATATATATATATATATATATATATATATATAGAGAGAGAGAGAGAGAGGGGGGGGGGAGGGAGAGAGGGAGAGAGAGAAAAAAGGAAACGAGGTGAAAGGAGCGCGTTCTAAAGTAAATTTCTTGAGCGCAGCTAACTCTGACAAGATTCTTTCGCTCGGTTGCACTTTATTACTGTAGTCGCTGGATGTTGCGTTATATAACGCATTTGTCGCGCTTCCTGCGTCGCATTAACCGAGCTTCAATGTGTGAATTTGTGTTGAGCGTGTAGATTGCGTTATTGTTTAATTTTCATGCCTGATCGCTACGGTGTAGTGTGTGTGTTTAGTGCCGTCGTAAAGCGCACCGCTCCAAGTATGGACTGTTCCGTGAAGTAATTTCGGAAAAGCGAAATACCTTGTTGACGCTAACAGTGCCCCGGAACCGAAGGCGAAAATGTCTTCGGTTAAATCCAATAACTACTAAGTTACAAAGTTGATATATAAGCGAGACGTGGTGCTTGAGGTGAAGGAGATTATATTTTCTCTCCCTTTCTCTTGTAGATGGAACGCAATATAACAAAGATGGTGGAGGGAGGTAATATCGTTTTTACAAGCATTTACTATTTTACTCGGTATACGTTTTATTTTTGCATTTTGAGGGCAACACAATTTTGATGAAATTGCATAGCTTTCCGTATTGCTGTTTAAAGTGTCATTTTTACAACGATATAATACATACAAACTATATAAGAGAAGAAGAAAATTTCGTAGAGAGTATCCATAAAAGTGTCGCAGCCAAAGTAAGAGAAATGACGGTTGTTTCAAAGCTCCTGAATCACGCGTACTAAAAGTTCAAGCCGAGAAAAATGACGATTGTTTGCGAAAAATCTCAATATCTCTCGAATTCTAGATATTCAGAAACGCTCGAAATATTAGAAAATTAAATTTTTCAATTGTTCAGAAGTTGAATAATGCAATAATACTTGAATTTTACGTTTCAAAATTTGAAAGCAGTTTTGATAGCTCGAACATATATACATTGTGTTAATAGAATTAACAACAACATCGCTCATTATATAAAGATGTGTGTTTGTATCATCTAAGTCTGTATCTAGATGTAAGGAAGTGATGTAAATTTGGAGTTGTGTCAGACGCACGCGGAGTTGCGCTAATTTAATGCTACCCCACTGCCTTGTTCCTTTATGTCATCTTCAGTAGTCTGTGTGCAGCATTTTGACTGGCGAAAATGCAATGCGGCTTTCACGTCCCCTACGTTCTATCCTATCTAAGTCGTACCAATCTTTCGAGAGTAATTAATTAATTGAAACAAAGTTTTCACGAAATATACTGCTTTCTGACTGTTTTCTCAGAGAATAGAGATAGCACAGAAACGTCCTTCATGTTGTCGCGAAGATAAACCTGCTAGAGCAATTTCACCTCAACTTACGGTATGTATTCATAAAGTTTCGTACGGTCGCGTACCAACATGGTTGAGGGTTCTGCGATAACACTATCTCCTACGTACACACATGATAGCGGATGTTGAATCGAACCAATTTCTGGGCACGCGTTACATCAACTTCCCCATCGCGTCGTCATCCATACGACTGTGCTTCTGTCCACTGAAATCTCGCAAAATTGAATGAAAGAAAAAATTCTGCGTGACAAAGGAATTCTATTCTCTCTATTTGTCGATTTATAAAAAAACAATCTCTCGATATTAAATATAACGCTTGCATTTATAGAATGGCGTCTTTCAATTCGCTTTTAGTAAAATCGCTTTTAAAAAAAATTCAAAATTTCTCGTATAATTAAAAATCTGCATAAAAAATGAATGACAGAAGTTTCCATCAAATTTCGAACAAATAAAATTGACTTTGAAATTTATAAAGTATGTATTTGTAGATTAAGAAAGATGCATCCGATATTCGCGTGAAGTATATATTACAAAAAAGGACATCTGTGGCTAAAACCATATTTGGTTATATGGAAATATAGATATCTTTATGTCATATTTACATACATATGTTTTATATACATAAAAAATGAACGTAATATGCATATAGAGTTCACGGAATACGCTGTCTTATAGGTATCAGATGATGAACCGCGTCAACAAGATAAAACATGAACACTGATCGTACTAAACAAACAAAGGATGCCATTCCAAATCATAATAGTGTACATGTAATAGTGTTTGATAAGTACCGAAATTGGTTGAATAGCGTTCCGCTTCAACTCTCTCTCTGTCTAAACATTGTATATATCACATCATGTACAATGACAAATATCGCTTCACTATCGTAACATTGTGTTCCATTATACATATGTTCATACTAAATTCGACTTTATTTACACTTTGAATCGTAATTATGTCCACTTTATGTCGATAATATGTGAGATATATTACACAGATATCGTTAAATTAATATTAAATATTTTAAACAATTTAGCTAATCAGAAGAAACAAAGAATAAAAGTATAATAATAATAATTATATATATATATATATATATATATATATATATATAATTTTGTAATAAATTTTTTTCAAGTCTACCTATAATAAGTTCTTACTTGAATTAAGAAACCTTTTGTACGCGTTTATATAAACTATTTTTGTAGTGGTATGCGCGCAATTTCTCGACTGAATTCTTCTTCCTTCACATCGCTTATATTTTGTTTAATTATATCTTCAACCACAAAGGTAGATTTTAAGTTAAAATCTTGACGTACATAGTTGTACAGAAAATTTCATTAGCTACTTTTCCACGCAATTTAGAAATAGGGATTACAGTGAAAGAAAAAAATAATAAGCATTTCCAGCAATAAAATTTAAGTACAGATTATTTCGCCCGATATTTTCAAACAAAAGGTTTCGAGCAGAAGTTTCTGCTGAAAATAAAACCTTTTTGAAAGGAAGCTCAAATCGATCTCGATCGCAATTGCACGCTGTTCATTAGGGCGTTAGCATCGTCAAAGTGACGTTACCTTCGTGCACGAATGCATGTGCGATAGATTTAATTCAAAACAGAGATGACGGCGGCTACATCGCGGTAACGAAAGAGTTCATCGTGTACGCCGAGGCATTATGAATTTTTAATCCGACACACTCCGGCGTCGTCATTAACGTCAACCCCTCGATGATTAATTGAACGTGTACATGCGGTTTTTGTCACAGACACTTCGACGAAGCGTGAACGAGCAAAAAGGAATCGCAAATGCTCGTGTCATTCTCAGATTAGTTGCAGACGTGGCTAGATCGTATATGGATTGTATTTGAAGAGATGTTTTCTTTTCCAGGTATTTCAGTCACGTGTATTTGGAGAGAAACGGAGCGATCTAGATGGAGAAGAAGAGAAAATCCGAGATAGAGAGAGAGAGAGAGGAAAAAAGGAGACCAGAAAAAAGTGAACAGTGTTAAGAGACAAATTCAACGTGAATAGAATTAATCAACGTCGCGAACGCATTAAAGTGAAAGACGTCACGTTCGTATCGTCTTTACCGTAATGGAAGAAAAAAGAGCTGCTGGCCAAGATTAAATAAAGTCTGCGGGTAGCACGAAGCGTAAAGATGTAATATTGTATGGTTTTGCTGAGAATAGCGCAATCCTTGCAGTATTGACCTTTACTGCAATTGTAATTTATTGTGTAATATTGTAAAAATTTTCAATATGTGCTGCAAGCTGCAACGAAGTTAATAACCTACAGATTTTTAAATAACAAATGCAAAATTTCTGCAAATCCTCAGCGAGATTAAAGTTCCAGTTTCGATAAAATTGCATGTGACCGAATCCACTGCGATGATAGTGGAAATTCTTTTGACCCAGGACAGTTCGTAAATTCCATCTGCCAAGATGGACGGGCAGCAAGGTGGACCGAACGAAATGAGTTTTTCTCGTTCCTTGCTATACGTAGAAGATTTCCCGTTCATGATCTCATCTGGACATATGTACGTCTCTGCCATTTTCGGACGGCAGCAGACAAGCTCTATTATCGCTGTTCTCTATTTCAGCTGAGTTTTTCTCTAGTCGAGGTAATCATAAATTTAAATGTAGTTTTCGAAGTTGGATCACTACGAGTGCGAATTCTTTGTGCTTTATTTGCTGTTGTTGTCGTAAAGATATTGACAGCGATAAATACTTTGTCAAAATATTTACAGAAGAATATTCATATTTATTGAAGGCATTTTATTAAAGGCTAGATTCCAAAACGATGTAAAATTTTCTTTCCGGGAAAAATTTTACTCGATAAAACCAATCAGAAACGCTCAAAAAATTTTTGAAACGACCATCGAATAAAATTTTCTTTGGAAAATACATTGGAACATAGCATAAAAGAATAAAAAATGTAGATGTGTTCTTTAAATTTTATTAATTGTATAAAGATAATAAATTAATTTTTTTTGTTAGAGATAATAAATTAATTTATATTGATTAATTTTGTATTTAAGCGAATAGTACATGATTCCAAAGAAACTTTGTAAGCAAGAGTAACCGCTTGTTTTGACACTTTAAGAAGTCGACATCAATAAAGCAAAACCCGCACGTAGGGAACGGTGCTTCCGCTTTCGGAGTATTACAAATCGCACTCATGCCAGAATCTCGCGGCGTGAATTATACGATTGGCGCCGTTAGAAGTTCGGAACCCTCGGTAGGAAGAATTCGGGGCGCGTGATTTCGAGGGTGAAAGACGAATCGTCCATTCGTCGAGCGAACGAATTATTTCACCGGTCGCTATAAGATTGCGATTTCTCGTTTCCACTTTATTCCATACACATATAGGATAAAGGTCATGCACTTAAGCAATCAGCCAAATTCTTGACTACAATATATCGATTCCTTCAACATAGAAATCCTCTCGCAAATCTATAATTATACCCAACATTAAATATCTCGGCGTTTAAAATTAAAATTTTATTATCTGAAATGAATTTTGTTTGAAATTAATTAAGAAATAAAAATAGAGATATTTTTAAATTTATGGCAAAAAAATTTTTTTTTTTTTTTTGAGAATAAGAATCTCTCTCTCTCTCTCTCTCTCTCTCTCTGTATAATTATCATTTATTATTTAAAAATAATTAAAAATAATTAAATTAAATATCTTGATAATTAAATTATGTTTTGTTATTAAAAAGCTTGTTTAAAATTAATTGAAAACAAGTAACACAAGATTTTTTAAATTTAATTTATAGATATTTTTTAATTTGTTAGTGTTAAATTGACATGATTTTTTTAATGTATAATTTTTATAGGTTTCTTTATATTAGAATTATAAACTATATCCCAATATCTCATATTGATCTTATAATTTTTCAACATAAATTTTATATTATACTCTTGAACCAGCATAGCTTATAAATCAAGCATAACATAAGTATATATGTTATTGACTATAAAAAAATTATAAAACGGCAATCTTAAATTTGCTGCAAGTATATGAAGTTTTACTAAGGGCTGGAAGAAAAAAATAAGACACAAATAATTAAGGGGGATAACCTAGTCAGTCGTAGAAAGAGTTAATAGGATGGACAAAGTACTGGTTGCGGCCAACTACAAGTTTACCGTTTACTCACCGTAAATCTCAGGACAGGATAATAAAAAAGTTTGAAAGTTCCACACCGAAAGCTCCTTCCTGTCTACCCGAATAAACTTTTGCTTTTTGTATTTGCATTTTTTAAACTTTCTCGACGCCAGATTACGGCTATACACAAACACACACACACACCTTCTACGAGCTATACACGTATACAGTATTCACTTAATTATAATGCAATTTTGTTATGCTTTGGTGATACGAAAATTAACGTCATTGCTAGCAACAAGTAGTTGTTAATAGAATCATTGAATCTAAAGAATATCTAGCAAGAATTTTCACATTATGAGGAAATTATGAGGAGATTATGATTTTAATATGCTAATGTAATTAAACCTTGCTTACGTTAAAGATGTTTTGCATGTACAATAGTAGCAAAAAAATTGTCAAAATTAAAAAAAATATAAATTTCTTACATTTATCGTTTGAAAAGTCAAAAGAATAAATCCGGATTATGAAAAGAATTAAAGTATCACAAAATAATATCGATTTTGACGTCTTCGTAAAAGAAAATAGTTGTAATTAATATTTTTCCTAATTTATAGCAAAAACTTTTGATCATGAATATCCCTTGAAATCAACTGCAAAAATAATAAAAAACGAGTATTTGCAGAAAGAGAGAAAGAGACAGATAATATTTTTCTACAATTTAAAATCTTCATAATTTTTGATCGCTTTAGTCGACTTAACTTGAATCGATTCAAGATTTCTTAATAAGTTTCTGAACATATATAAGAACATTTTGTACAATTTTGGTTAAATTCCTAATATTTTAAAAATAGATACAAAACATCCTTAAGTAAATTTGTTACATTTTGTAAATTTATCAAATTTTCAAATTTGGTTAAACCGGATTTTAAGTTTAAAACTCACTCATAAATTTTTCGTTTTGTTTAATTTATTTTTATAACTACCCTAGTCATTAAGCACTTATTCTTCTTCTCTATTACTTTACTTTTTCCGCAATCAACTAGAGAATTAATTTGATTTAATTTTGATTCATATTATACGACAGACGCCTTTTTTATTTTAAAATATATAAATAAAACTTTTTGTGTCTGAGAGAAAGAGAGAGAGCATTTATTTCTTCATGATACTGCTTGTACTTTAAATCAATTCTTTTTCTTTGGATTTAAGTTTCTTTTTCACAGTAGCTCTATCGAAGTTCTCGAAATCACGTATCTTGTATCTCAATCTCTTCATTAACCGGTTATGCTTATTACAGCCAATCGCGACTATACATGGTCTTGCCTCGGAGAATATTCCGGTGGTATCAGAACGCATTAACTTGGAAAACCTTGGACACCATCCGAAGATCACGGATCGTTATCCCAAAGCAAACATACAGGCCATACCGCAGCGCCGTTAATCTCCTCGAGATCGCTTCACCGCGAAACGGGAGAGGCCAAACCGGAGTCTACGCGTGAGGTAGAAGGGCGGGTAGCTCGATACACGAAAGGGGGAAAGCGGGGTGCTGGATTTAGGGGCGGCTGATTGGAATTCGATCGTCGGGTCAAGCGGCTATGTCGAATTGGAATGCCTAGACGGCCCTTCTGATAATCCATGTACATCGAACGCGCTTTGTCTCGCCGATTCTCGTATCGCTTCTCTCTTTCAATAGAGAGCTCATTCCAGCACTCTTCGCGCTCCGCCAAAATCGCCCACCATATATACTTATAGCGCCCACGTTCCCGCGATTTGCATTCCCCCGACGTTTCGGCTTCTTCTCGCGCATAAAACGTGATCGTATCGCCGAAGCCGATACGGACGTGGTCAGAGAACGCTCGAAAATGCACAGTGTGTATACGCGCGCCTTTGCAATTAAATTATTCACACGGACGTGTACGTATCGCGAATATTCCCGCTAATAATAGCCGGGAATGGTAGAAACGGTACGAAACAAAAACAGGAACTACTATCGACCGCAATTCAATCGTGGCGAGAAATTATTTGGCCGCAGTCCGCAGCATTAGCGGCAATGATGACAAAATTTTCGCGCGTCGCCTGTCACCGGGAATATTTCGAAGATTATGAGGTAAAATGAACGATATAGTCTCTCTTTCTCTATGGTTGCTTATTTTATTGGTCTATTTACAGGCTCGCTTCACTCCTTTCCATCTGCAATATTCAGGAAATTGCCATCATAATTTTATTTGTTATCTTTCTGTCATCTTTTACAATATTTCTTACATTCTGCTCATTCCTCGAAATATCCACCGTATCTCTTACTTTTAAAAGTTAAAATAAATGTCCTATTCCCGAGTTTAAAACTTGAAAGCTCTCTTCCAAGAAATTTACCTTTTTCAAGTTAATTAATGCACAATTATTACGCGGGCGAAACTTAATGGCAAAAATGATTAAATGGAAGAAATGGAAGAGAGAAAGAAAGAGAAAACACTTTTAAATATCTCTTTTCAATTTTTGCAGCTAAGTTCTCTGATAGAGCCGAAAATGCATGCGTAAAAAGGATCACGCGGCGCGAAACTCTTCGATTCTCTCGCTTCGCATTCATCTCTGTCTCTCTCATTGATTGTCACGGACGGTCCATACATTCGGCCGGAACTTTACGCAAATCCGCGAGGATTTGTCAAGTAAATTGAAAAGGTACTCTCTCTTCCTCTGGTGCATGAAGCAACGGCATCCTGCGACTATCGAATGAAGTGAATGTGTTCTCGGAATGAAGAATTGGTCGAGGAGGTTCGCTATATATAAGGTTACAATTCTCGGCAGGACGAGAAAATCAGGTAGGAAAATCCATGCCTGCTTCCTTTCTTCGAGCGTTCCCTAGCACTTAAGATTGAACCGCTTGTGTTCTTTTCGTCCTGTTTTTACGGCCGAGAGAGGGATGTTTTTTTCTCTACCGCCTTTTCCACATTGATCTTATACTGGCACGTGTGTATACACGGTCTGCTTGTACGTACGTTCATCTACTTATCTCGTAGGATAAAGAGTTTGCTAAAAGCGATTGATACCTAAAGAAAAATACGGAAATGTTATGGCTTTCCTTTCTTTATCTTTCTTTTATCTTAAAATATAGTATAGACGAAAAATGTTCTAAATATTTTCTCTAAAATAATTCTTTCAAAAGATTAAAATAAAAATATTTTATAGTAAAGGAAATAATATATATAAGACAAGATATTCTTGATAGATTAGAGAGTTATCAACCAGAAGATTTTATAAAAAACTTTTCTTATTATACAATATATTTTAGGTAAATATGCATAAAAGGTTACACCTCACCGATTTTATTGCCACTTGAATATGTTGTAGGGGAAGTTCTTTTGAATAATTTGCCGCAAGAAAAAAGTGGGGGAAAGCATTCGTTTAGAAGATATGACAAATTGAAATTTGACATTAAGATTTGTGTATACTGTAATAATCTAATATTTTTTTATTGAAAAAGGCTTACGACTTTATCGCGTGGGCAGGAGAGAGGCGGAGCCCTTCCCCCTGCACCCTCGCCCCGAAAAAATTCCACCCCAAAGTTACAATTTGGATTATATAACATAATCCAAATCAAAGGGGCGAAACCCACTGCGACCATATATACTTTACAACGCGAAGCGGAGTTCCACGTGGGTTTATAATTTTCCACGCAAAGCGAGGTTCAATCCAAACCTACGTGTCTAATTTTTTGGTAGTGAAGCCCCCCCGCAGGAGGGCGGAACCCATTGCATCCACAAATATCACTGTTCCTAATTTTATTTTATAATACTTCAAAGAAAGTATTAAAATTGTGAAATTTTAATTTATTATATCTTCTAAACGAATGCTTTTCCTCATTTTTTTTTGCGGGGAATTACTCAGAAGAACCTTCCCCACAACATATTTACCATAAGTGGCGATAAAATCGGTGAGATGTAATCTTTTATTTTACTTATTATTTTTCATTATATGTATATAATATAAATATTTTACTTGTGAACAATTAATTTAGTTCTCTATTTAATATGTTTTTTTTTTAAATAAGCAGGGAATTAAATAATTAATTATTCTTGCTCGAAGCTTAAATTGCAAGATTCTTTTTCATGATGAAAAGAAGCATTTCATGCCTTTAGGCATTGAAATATGAATAATCTTGTCGGAAGATTAATTCAATAGAGCATCCATCTATCTGCGATGAAACTATACCTTATAGCACTCATGATAAATGCGAGTTACAATGCCTCGACCGAGATGTATATCTCAATAGCCGCAAAAACCACGAGCCGCTGAATGATGCCTCATGAACTCGCTGTTCACGTAGGACGTAGAGAAATCGTGTTTCGGGGCATCCTATTGGATTTGATAAATGAGTTGAGCGCGTAAGTGCCGAAGCCATGGTGGATGGACGACGAAATATTCGCTGAGCAGGTTTTGAACAAGGGGAAGCGAAAGAGGGACAGCTGCGGTCGAAATACCAGCAAACTATATAAACCATTAAAGGAATTTTGTGAAAAGAACTTGACAGTGTCGATCGGTGAAACATTTATTTGCTTTTTTCGAGGCGATATAAAATGTGCAATTACCTTATAACATTTATCTTATTCTAATTCCTGTATTTGTGCAATTTTGATCAATAAAATAAAAATTGATGACAATGTATTATTTTTATTGAACGATAACTTGAAAATTATTATTAATACTATTATTATTTATATCACAAAATAATATAAATTTTTAATGGAATAGTTTCTATTATTGCTGATGGAAGAAATTTCCATTTTATAAAATTTTCTTACTTTAATTTATCACATATTTAGAACGTTTATTTTGAAATATTTGTTTTAATTGATAAATGAATCTTTTAATATAAAAAGAAACCTTTCATAAAAGTAACAATATTTTCAATAAAACAAAAGAAATCTTGCAAAAAGGACGATCGCTAAAAAAATATGGAAAATGAATGACGTCATAAAAATTTGTTGATGAAAAGTTAAGAAAATATGCAGAGAAATGAGTCGCTTTTTCAATTATTATTAAAAATTTCCTTGTAGAGTCACAGACTCTGAATCGTGTGGTTTCTAAAATTCTAGGTCATAATTACAGAGTAGATAATCATCTACTAGGTCGTAATCACGCAGACACTAATATAATGACAGCGATATCTGTCATTATTCGCAATTGCAGGAACTCTAAAATACAGAGGTAAATATAGAGATACTCGTATGCGATATAGTAATCGCTGTGATAATAATCGGCGCTAGTAGTAGTAGTAGTAGTAATAGCAGCAGCGTTAGTAGTAGTGAAGTCGGATGATCGGTCGTTTCAGGAATGCCAGATATTAAAATACCGCAGGCTCTCTCGTTCCACGTATCAGGACAACCACACTGCGCTGCCGCTAACCTACGCCCTCCGTTTTACTTATAACCCCTTCGCCTCCCTTCCTTCGGTTACCTTCTTCCACCATCCTCGCGCGTCCTCTCTTAGCGAGTTTCCTCCACTTCACCGCTCGCCGATACTTCATTTAGCTCAGAATTTTCCTCGGAGAATATTTCGGCGTTCGTGCCGAAAACCAAGTTACTCGCATTTCCTATCTTGCTATCTTCTTCCGACTTCTTCTGGCGTTATCTAGCCTGGCGCCGCTTATGAAATCATGTATTACGCGCATGTCGCAACGTGTACAATGTATTCGTGAGTCGTATGCGTGAATATTAAATCGCAACACACTATGAAGCCTGTGATAAAACTCTTTGGCAACTCGTAAACTCGAGAACTTCGTCGCAATTGACGATCGTTCAATGGATAGTGAATAAATAGTCGCGCAGATTCTATTATATCTCGGACAATGGATATAAATATATACCTTGTATAACACTTGTATAAAACATTACTTATATTTATAAAGATTTTACAACTGTGATCACATCAATATGGCACAGAAACTTTATCTCGAGAGTCTCGATACATTTCCAAACGGATATTGTTGTCACGCGAGATAATGCATTGTCTAAAACAATAATTTCATCACGTCATCGGTAAACAATCTTATGATCTTACGAATGACTCAGATTCAGCTGACAGATTATTTGTAATTTTGTTGTGCAATTGATTTTCCCGAGAGACTCACGTTTTTCTCTCCCATTTGATCGTCTCGCTTCCTCTCCTTCCACATTTGACGCGCTCTCTAGCTGGCATAGTGTACCCACTTTAAGTGAGGAAACGAAGCGCATTGAATCGTAGAGGCACTTTTCTCGCTCGAGAGATAGGAGTCCCGCCGAATCGAAGAAATTTTCCCGCTCGAATAGATGGAACGTGTGATCCCCGCCGTTTAAGTTGAATCGCACAAAAATCGAACTCCCACTTCAGCATTCCCATCTTTGTTTTCGATAAAGTTTGGTCATCCCGTTCGGCGCAGCAGTTACCCCATCTGACTGGAGCAACGGTTGCGATTCCTCGCGAACCAATTCCGGAAGAGATCAACCGGTACCGCGTTCGAGGAAACTAACTTTGTTCGAAATTCGGATAAAGACGTCGTCATGAGAAAAGCGTTTGATTTGAAAATTTCAAACGACATCTTCATCATGGATCAGCGCGTTTTGCGAGGCGATATTAAGAGCTTTTCCGTACGAGGACTATGCTGCCTTGGCATCCGATATTACGGATGGAAGTTACTTTAGCAAGCGAAGAGCTATTTGCTATTTACGGGTCGTAACTTCAATATGAGCATCTATACTCGAGTATAAAGCAAATAAGCGCTACGCACACTTACACGATATGCCATAATCTTCCGGTGTAAGCGTTGGAGCTCTTTTCCCCGTCGATATTCATCACGTTTCACCGTTGGAGGGATATTATATAACGCCGCATCAGAGGAATCGCTATGGTGGATTCGATTCCTAATACCTCGTTAGTGCGTTCCGCGATAGATCATGCAATATCTATGGATACTTTTGATAAGATGCGCGCGCTGTTATTGCCGTTGATAATCCCCATAAATCTAGCCAGCAACTAATAAGCTAAAACTCAATCCTCTCACTCAAATCGAATATCTCAAGCATTTTCTCTCAGTTATTGATACTAGAGAGCAAGAAACATAGCAATCGCTTCAAAAATCTTCTGAATTAAAAGTTTTTGGGAGTTACATTTGATTAATTTTTGACACAATTCATGAATATATTTTTAATTAAATATTAAGTTTGATACAATCTTTTTAGGCTTAATTACGTACTTAAGGGCAAAAATTAAAAAGCTGTAAGAAATAATATTGGATCAAAATTAAATTAAGCAAATCAAATTTAGAAGATTGATTGAAAAATTACCAAAGAACTTGCGACCGAGAGAAAATTCACGGTACATACATGAGAGAGATATATTTTGTATTCGTAATTTGTATACAAATGGGCGGAGCATATCCGTCAAAATCTTTCCTTCTCGGTGTTTGTCATCGCGTCATCCAATCGCGTTAAACCACCGTGGTGAATACGCGAAGCCGCAACGGTGGCCCGCGCGTGCAAACCGCGAAACTCTCAACTCCAAATGGGATATTAATGTCCACTGTCAACTTCCACGCTCGAGGGCACCAGCCCTCGCGGAGAACAACTAACTGTTTACAGGCGATGTATAGCCGACGAAGGTTCCCACCGGTTGCCGGCTACTAGACTTTCTCTCTACACAGACAAAGTCCGCTCTGCGGTCTCACCGATTCATCCGAAATTCACGGTTTTGCCCCGGGAGAAGTGCGGGAACTAATATCGCGAGAGATGCACCTCGCCATAAATGTGATGGGAACTACCTAGTTGCAACTCGGCGGGGCCACGAGAGTATATAAAAGATGTACAATGTTCCGGGACGCTGATTGTGGGAGACCTACTATAGTTAGTTCGATGGGGTATGATCTTCTTATTCAAGGCAGTCCATTCATAATCCGCCACAAAGGCGCCTCATCTATAATACGATGATTAATGACGATAAAATAGCAATGATAATTCTTTCCTATTGCTTTAAACTCCACATTCTCACAAAAAATTTTTATATAAATTTTGATATAAAATTTACTCAAAATTAAATTACACACAAAATAAACAGTTTAAAATAATAATAAATATATAATAAAATAATAATAATAAAAAAAATATTATGTTTGAGTACATTTGAGAGATTTTTTGATAGCAGTATTAAAATGACATTATCGCCTCCAATTTTATCTTAAGTCAAATAAGGGAATTTTATGTTATGATAAATTAAAAGGATAAAACTAAAATATCTACGGTAATCTTCTAAAAATATAGTACCCGCGTATAAGATATTAGATAGTAGAGGAAAGCGCGATATATGTGTGCGATAATAATTTATTCCACCTATTCTTGCAGCCACCTCTTTCGCTCGTGGCTTAAAATAAAGAGAAAGCATCTCTGTGATCGAATTCTTAACTTATACAAGACAAGGTAAATGTGTAAACATTTGAAGTACGTGCATCTGCATCCAAAATCATCTCTGACTCTATTCATTCTTTGTTTTCCAAAATTATTTGCAACATTTATTTTTTGTTTTCATATTTTACTCGAAGTATTCTAACACCTGCGCGCATCGTTCAGACAGCATAGAATATTTTTTGTAAATTACGTTTTTGTTATCGCGCGTCTCTCTGTGCAAAGATTTCGCGAGCTCGCGTTTATTTCTTCTTCGTCTGTTCCTCTGGCGAGCGCGCGAAAGAACGGGCTAAAGAAAATACAGGCGGAGAGATGGTGTGAGATACGAGTGCCATACGGTGAGAAAATGCTCAGACAACCCTTCAACCGAACCGAAAGCGTGTGCTACTTCGCATCGATTTTTCTGTCCGCTCGCCAATAACGCGCGCTCGCAGTCAAAAATCCGCCATCGCGCCACAATCTCTCGGCAAACGATTCGGCTTTCTCGCGAAAGTACCACTCACCCACCTTCGCTGACCTCTATCGTTTTTCTCCTGCTCCGCACCGTTCTCTCTCCCCGCATTTTTCCTCTCCCTCCCCCTTTTCTCCTTCCGTCAACGTGCGCGGAAATATAATGCGAGCGATCGCATAAATCGTTGCCCGTCATGCCGAGTGCATTGTGACCGAAACGGAAGATGAGACCTTCTTGCAGTTTCCATAGAATGCGCAAAGAATCATTCTAGCTCAAGGCTATTGTAAACCGCTACTGTTGTATCTTCATTAAATTGTCGCTTTATCTGATACTTCTTATATATACCATATATGTGCGTGTGTGTGTGTTATACTTTTAAGATTAAATAATTTTTTCGTAATTATATTAAATATCATTTTTATTCTAAATAAAATCCTAAGGAACATTTTTTTGTTTCTATGTAAAACTCTCATTAATTTACTGAATAATAACACGCTAATTGACACGCAGTGATGTGACAATTCATCCCCTGTATTTGTTATTATCTAGATGAAATTATCTAAATAATCATTTAGATGAAACAATTGCATTATCTCATCTTTATCTAGATAATAATAAGATTATTACATATCTACATATTTATCTTAGATGGAAAAATGCGTCATCTGCTCTCAATTATCTAAGAGCTGCATTCAGCAAAACTCAGCCCTTAATAAATGTTTTATGATTTTTTAATATGTTTGGTTCTTACATTTAGATTCAATGATGAACCAAAGATAAGATCTACTCATATTAAAGAATCACTAAGTACTCAGTGTGAAATTGTAAAGAATAGGCTTAAAATATGTTGCATTAAACTGCTTTGTGCTCGTGGTATTTTCTATTACTTTCATTGCCAAGTGTGATTTTTTTTCAATTTTGTGCAATTTTTCAATTAGTAATACCAGCGGAAGGATTTATGAAAAAGTCTATAGATAAATAAATATTATTTTAATTGTTATATTTTTTCTTAATTATTTTTTTTTAATCAATGTTATCTTAATATCAACTAGATAAAATGAATTATAATTTTATCTATTATCTAGATAAACTTTAAATAAATTATCTATATCTTATCTAAGATAAATTTTTATATATTTTATTTTATCTTTATCTAGATAATTTCACTATATATTATCTATGTAAAATACTGATTATCCCGATGAAAATTCTATGTTTTAAGGCGATTTGATATTCTACCTTCAATATTACGATTTGTGGTAAATATATCTGCGGAACGTTTCGGCTTTATGTAGTCTCAAGTAGTAGACGAAAAAAGAATTAGAATAAAACTCGAGGGAAAAGCGCGTCAGCTTCGTTGGCTTGTACGAGCTATTCTATATTTCTGCCACTGATCCTCTTTTACGTTCGCATTTTCCTCGTCCTACTCTTCGTTCTTCGACGTATGTACGCGTGAATCTTGCCACTTATTACTTTTATTATGTCGCCTAAACTCACGATATCATTCAGAGACAGATTTACAATTGCAAAGATTTTGCGATAGAGCAGTATATAAAATTTTTACCAGCAACAAGTACTAAAACTGCATAAAACATTTGTGAAATTTTTGTTGACTGGTGTATATATATATATATATATATATATATATATATATATATATATATATACACCAGCCAACCAAATATATATATATATATATATATATATATATATATATTTTTTTTCCTATAAAGTAAATTTATGATAAATATATATACGATAAAACGCGTGAATTCTGTTAAATTTGCAAAACTAATGGAAAAAGAAATTTTATTAAAGATTTAAAGGAAATGATATAATTTCTTATTTCAGTTTTCAATAATTTTATCATTGCATTAGTTTGGTTTTTGTTTATTAATTTTGAAATAATGAAAATAAAAAAAAACTGCCCAAAGCAATCTTAAACGAAAGTTTTTTCAAAAAAAGATTTTTTTCACAAATCGTTGATAATTTGAGAGAAAATACTGTCCAATGCATTACGTTACAGTAATGCATTGAATATTTTTATCGATTTATGCATAATAATGAGATATCATCATTTATTTCTATACCAAATATGTTGTGAGCGTAGTCAAATGCCTATATGGTCGACACCGGAAATAACAAAAGGGCCACAAACTGCAAAATGCGAAACCGAAATCATATTCCGCTATGGCATTTATCGGAAATTGCCCTTTGCAGCGATGTAGCATAACGTAACGTAATGTCATATAGTGGCTGCAATAATTATTACGGAAATTCGAAGATTTAAAACATGTTTGACATTCTCTGAATATCGTAAACAATTTCATCGCGCTATATTGCCTACTGCACTCTATTATACATTGGCAAGAAATTATTTAGTTTATTATTAGATTTGCATCGTTACTTTAAACAAAATTTTTCAGTGAAGTTTTAAACTTATATTTTTATAAATTTTAAACTTATATTCTTACGTATATTTTTATTTTAATAATAAAAATATGCACATTACAGAGCCATATTTATGACATACATCTATGACTTGCTGACTTTCATTAATTTGCAGTTTTCCTTTGTGTTTTTCTTGACTTTTATATATATTTTTTTAAAATATAATTAGAAGTTGTACATCTCTGGTTAATAACTTTATATTACACCTAGAAAGGCAAATCTGGTTTAACAATTGCTTTGAGAATTAATATAGTTGCTACATTAAAATGACATGCTGATCTTTGAAAATATGTAACCAGAAAATATGTGACCAGAACTGACAAAGTTTCATCGCATCATCGCGATATTGGATTCCTTGATTTTTCGCGTTCATATCAGATACAGCGTACGTATATATTTACATTTATTCCAGCCAAACCATGAAAAATATCGCAAATTGCTGATACTGTTTTTTCACTTGTAATTATCTGCAAGTGTCTTTTTCAAATTTTTTTTCTGGTAAATAATTTTTTTTTTTCAAATCACGTTTTTAACATCATAAAATGCATAATTTAAACTACTTTTTGTGAAATTTTTGTTAAAAAATATTAATATTTATAATTATAATAGCCTATATTATTAGCAGCTTTAAAAAGAACAAACGCGTTCGTAGCGGGACAACAAAAGATCAGAAACAAAAAAACAAAAAACAAAAAAAAAACAAGTATTTTCTTAAAATATGAGATAGCTTCAGTTGCACAGTTGCAGTTATAGAATTTTTGATTGAATAATTTGTTTTTTTGTAATGTTAAAAAATAGAGATCAATGCCTCACTAATTTTGGTATTTTTTTCTTTAAAAGTCTGCCATTTTGTAACAAATGATTTTTTATTCAAATCCATATGTGTAACAGAAGCTATTGTTTTATATTTTAAGAAAATGTTTGTTTTTTTTTGCTTCAGAGCTTTCATTGGTTCGCTACACGTGCGCTCGTTTTTTTAAAGCGACTTGCACTATTGGCTATTGTAGTTATAAATATTAATATTTTTTAATAAAAATTTCACAAAAAAGTAGTTTAAATTATGTACTTTGTGATGCTAATAAAGTGATTTAAAGAAAAATCAATTATTTACCAGAAAAAAATTCTTAAAAATGGTCTCTTCTACATTGATTTCCCCCTTTAATGTAATTGTATTAAGAAGTCTGTACTGTCAAACTTGTAATAAATAAATATAACTTTATATATATGGAAGAATCTTAAGAATGGATGAACAGGACGTTGAGTTTTCTTTTGAGACTTCTTTTGAATGTTAAAGTAGTAACAATGAACTGAGACTACTGTCTTAAGTTTCTTTCTTTATATGCAGACTTCTACAAAATAAAGATGCTGCTACCAAATTCTGATTTCAGAGTCTTTGTGCACAGCTAACTTTTCTTAGCAAACATAGCGAATATTATGCCGGTCTTCTAATTGCGAATGCAAATCGTAAACTTAATACTATACCTTATTAATAATAACTTAGCAATTTTAAATATTTTAATAATTCCGTTTTTTCTTCTCCCGAGAACCTTAGATTTTTCAACATAGGTGAAGACATGACATAACGCATACAGATAGAATTACCTTTCCTTTACGAATTTTAAAATCAAATTTTAAAAGCAAATCGCAAAAAATTTAACTTTGAAAATAAGCGACCAGCTATCGGCATATACGCCTTGTCATGATTTTCCATAACAAAATGCTCCCCTAGTTCAAACTTTAAAAGGCTTTACGGTTTGCTCTACTCTTCTGCTTGGACGTGGCACATTTGCAAGAGATTGACCCGACTCGAGTGGTTTGTGTCGTATATATATTTTCAAGGATGGATCTTTCATAGAAGCCAGAATTCACTAGCATTCATACGTCGTCTTGTTGGATGTTTATTCTCCGTCCATCATTTTTGCTACCATTCTCGTTAATCCTTTACAGCATGCCCATCGTCCATATCTCAATCTTCCAATCCTTATTTCTACGGTCTCTTTAATCCGTTTCATGCCTCGTCTGCTTCGCATCTGGTTTTGATATCGACTCTGTCATCCATATATACTAGTCAACCTTTCGTAGATTTTTATATTGATCGAGAATGCTGAGTTACGATATAAAGAAAAAAAATTAAATGGAATCTTTTGTAAAATATGTAGCGTAAAAATGAATATGATACTCAGAATATTAGCCCTTATTTTTGCAGCATAAAATGTCGATACATTAAAATTATTATTATTATTAGCTTTTAACGTATTAAGGAAAAAATTTCTTGCTTTTTTGTAGAAATTGTGGTAATAAAAACTCTTATTTTGTTAAAGTAGAAGTTGAGTTTCAAATTTGTATATTACCACATTAAAAAAAGAATAAACCGACAAAAAATAATTTTAACTCTAAACAGAGTAGGTGTTTCTTATAGATTTTCGGCTACAAAAAACAATACCGCAAACCAAATTGCTTCATCACGTCAGGTTTTAAAGTTATTTTGAATTTTATGACAAGAAATCAGCAATTTTTCATTTTAAAATTCAGAATAATTTTTTTTAAAACCTGGTGTAAAATCTGACGTAATGGAGTAATTTGGTTTGCGACATTGTTTTTTGTGGTTAAAAAATAAGAAACATTTACTCTAATTAGATTTACTTGACAAAAATATTTTTTATCGGCCTGTGTGATTTATGTTAAATACAAATAAATTATATATTATTAAAAAAAAAAATAGGGAGCACTTTTATATCCTAAAAATTTGGCTATTTTCAATGTTTTGCTAAAACTCGACGAAAAATCATTGTAGACACAAAATTAAAAAAGCATTTTGAAACTTGAAGTTTCAACTTTAACAAGCTACCAGTGATTTAAAAAATTTTTTATCTTTCTTGTTCTGTGCTTTAAAAAAGAATATATTGTTTTGTTTCTTAAAATTACATAATTTTGAAACTCTACAACTCAATAAAAAAATTTCTTTCAAAAAAATTAAATCAATTTCCATAAATTGCAACATTATACTTACAAAATTTTTTTTAATTTTTCTACGATTTTTTTGACCGAATTACACAATTTTGAAACTAAACCTGTATTTTTTAGAAATGATATCGATACTCGGCAAAAAATGATCGTAGATAAAAAATTAAAAAAGCATTTAAAGAATTTTTATTGAGCTGCAGAGTTTCAAAATTACATAATAAAGGAACGTTTAAGGAACAAAACAATGTGTTCTTTTTTAAAACCCAGAACAAGAAGAAAAAAAAATTTTTTTAATTACTGGTAGTTAAAATTGAAACTTGAAGCTTCAAAATGCTTTTTTAATTTTGTGTTTGCTATGATTTTTCATCAAATTTCAGCGGTTTAAAAATAGCACAATTTTTAGGGTGTGAAAAATGTTCCCTATTTTTGTGCGTGTGCGTGTGTGTGTGTGTGTGTGTGTGTGTGTGTGTGTGTGTGTGTGAGAGTAGTGTATTTATATTAAATAGATTTATTTATTCGTATTTCTATTGTCTGTGTGTCTATATTACCTTTTAAATCTATATTTCAAATTGTTCATATCTTTATATGCTCGTATATTAAAGTCTTAAAAATGTCAGGGTTAAGTATGTAATAAATTGATTCCAGTAACTGACGTTTTGCGAGCAATCTTCTACTTGTTTATCAGAAACTGCCGAGGCTACGTTTTACGGCGGGATAAGGTACTGACTGTAAAGGATGGGCACTGATTACTGCCAGACTTCCCCTTAATGATGAAGGATAGCACGAGAGCTTGCCTATATATCTAATCTCTGAACTATAGCGAAGCATATTGCATCGCGTATGAAATCCGATAAAAAGTAATGTTTCGGAAATACATGTATTTCGCTCGATTTTAGTTCCTTGAATTTTTTGATGTTCGAACAGCAAAGAGGAAATAGTTTTCATGTTCACGATGTCCGTGAAAGATACGAAACTTGTTATAATACAAATGTGCTTATCGATGACATCAAAAAACATCAAAGGTAATGGCTAAGTTAATCGCCAAAATTGTATTACTTAAATATATATATGTACATATAGTACATGTCAGATTATATATATGTAATTAACAAAATATATATATATATATATATATATATATATATATATCGGCAGTCACAAAAAAATAACTAATCTCATTAATTAAAAAAAAAAAGATTTATGTGAACGATTTTCTTGAA
>JBCEZX010000031.1:269590-296473 GCA_039654345.1 Cataglyphis cursor
AAAAGTAAATTAATTAACAATTTCTATTTTATGTTTACTTTTATTAATTTTATTTTCTGCTCTCTCTCTCTCTCTCTCTCTCTCTTACTGACTAGTTTTATTTTGATTATATTCAAATTATTATGAATGCAAAAAAATATTGTATATCACTATGTTTGTGACTTTATTTGTATCATGTTTTCATTGCAACGTTTTCATCAGCATATAAACCCACAAGTATGTTTTCACATTAATTTTTAATATTGCAATCATTATAGTTAAGAGAAGCATTGCATGTGTTGTTATATCCTCATTTAAAAAAAAAATACTTTTTATATTTAGAACGATATAATTTTATTGAAATCTTTTATAAAACACTACTCGCCTCAATGTATCAGAGTCGACTAAAATTTTCTACCTTACCACAAGTCTCTACACTCTTGTAGATTTGTGCGAACCGTCAGGAATAAAAAGCGGTAAAATGATCACACATGGTTGAAACTCCGCGGAAATTGCTATGCACGCATTCTCATAGAGTACGACGAAGCACGATTCTCGTAAAAGCACGGAATTCTCGATACTTCTTCCCCGACTACTTTCCTCCATTAGCTTGCCGCTAGATACACCTGCCCCTCCCCCCTCCCCCTCTCCCATTTGCTGCTGCGCGCAAATCTGAATCCATAATGCAATTCATTCTACAGCGGAACGATGTTTCCTCGCGACTAATAATTCCCTCCCCCCTCTCTCTCTCTCTCTCTCTCTCTCTCTCCCGCCATTCCGCGATTATCGTATTTCGATGTTTATACTTTCGCGCCGCGAAACCCATATCGTTCTTCCTTTCCTCTCCGCTTGCCCCGCAGCTCTTTCTCGATTATCGCGGGGCTCGGTATACGTACTCCAATCGCCCGGCAAATGCGCGATGCGCCACACGAATTCACCTCCGGAAACTACGGTTATCTCCATTCCTCGTAGCACGCGAGACTTGTATATGCAGTCGGATACCGACACGGAGGAGCGGCATTTAGAGCGCATCGCCTTGTCTTGCCGCGGCGGTCGGACGAGCGCAATACAAGAGAGCACGATGACTGCGAGAACTAGGACGAGCGTGTGGGTGATCTTATTAAAAAGCACCCACCCACCCACCCTGTACTGTACGCCTACGGTGAGATGCAGCTACTACGGGAGCGCGGCTCTACCGTTCGTTTCGCCGTCACGAAGGCAGGGATCCCGCGTTGTCTCCCGATGATACGAGGGATGCCGAAAATGCCTCTTGTCTCGGAAATTTTTTAATAAAGTACGCGAGAGCGACGTGACACATCTCTCTGTGCCCGTTCGTGGTAGCACGGTGTGCAGCCGAGGTGTGTCACCGCAAATTACTTTGGAATTGCTTGCGAATTGTGCCGCGTCGTGAAATGCATCTCTCGGTCACAGTGGGCGAGCTTAAGGCCGGCTGTCACGTCGCTGCAACGTTAACGCTATGGATTTGCAGAGGGAAAAACTAATGTTTTCCGCGTCGCCCGTCTTGCGTTTGCACAGATTTCACGTGGGTCTTAAACTATATCTCCTCGTCAACCGCAATAATCTTGATTGATAATCTCATGTCCACGGAACATATTCTGCGCAATTCGACGCGCAGAATATATTTGATAGGAAATTATTAAAAAAAAATTCTCGTCCGCATAAAAACGATCGCTCGAATGGCATTTTCATTCTATTTTCTTAAGATCGAGTAGTCTGAAAAAAAATCCATTTGCATAAAATTCCCCGGACAAATTGAATATGCTAACAACAACTTCTTTATTCTTATTTCTGAATTTATATACAACCACTGATTTATATACATACATACCGCACCTTTTTATACATACATGCATGTTGCTATGAATTGTTTTTTGAGATTATTTGCATGTGTTGTACTATTTCTTTGTGATATGCATCGTCTTATCGTATTGTTTGAATTTTGTTTTCTACATTGTTTTTTGTCATCTATAATGTGTACATATTATCATTTTATTATTCTTTTTTTATAATAAATAATTTACATAAATTTATTAATAATTTATTAATAAAAACATAATATACTAAAAAATATATAACTACTATTGTAATAATTTAATTGTAATAATTTAATTATAATTTGCAGTTAATATTTTTAGTATTATTATTTATTATAAAAAAATATTATATAAAGTAGCAATACATACACACATAATATCATGATATTATTTATAAAACTTTGAAAGCTAAAGTAGAATCTATGTAATTAAACTAATGAGAGTATTTAATATAAATTATATTTGCTTAATTAAATATATATATAACATACTCGTATTTTGAATTTAATGACATGATATGCATACAATATGTATAAATGAAAAATAATTGCAAAATATTATCTCATAAAATTTCACTCTAAACAAGCATATCTTCAAATGCTTTCGTTCAAGCATATTAAAAAATAACTTCCTGAACTTGATGAAAGTTATGAAGTCTTCATCATTTATGAAAGTAGATTAAAACTTTTGAGTTTACCGACATAATCAGGATAGCTACTTGAGCATGTTCGTATTCCACTCGACGAAACTAAAGAGCTCTTGAAAATTCGAGTACTTATTCGAGAACATAAGTATCAGCAATTTACTCTTGTAACAGAGAAGAAACAGATAATTAGAAAGAAAAAATATAAAATATTTAATAGCAAAATTTCTTTAATATGATATTTGTTGAAACAAGAAAAAATGAATTACATTACCTTTAATCTACAATATTCTATTATTTGACAATATATATGACAATATATTGACAAATGTCAAATTTTTAATCTTGAAATAAAATTAAAAATCTCGCTAAATTAAGAGAAATAATTAGATAATAGAATTCTGGTCTGTATAAATACTGAATAATTAAGATAAAAATAAAACATTTTCATTTTCATTTTCATGTAAGATAACTTTTATTTCAATATAATATGTTAATTTAAAGATATTCAATCAAAGCTAGAATCATATTATTTTCAAATATATTTTCTTTTCTTGTTCTGTTTGTAATATTCTTTTTTGAAAAAAACGGATTTGATCACAGAAACTTTTATTCAATTTATTATTTTGAAAGAGGATCATTTTTGCCGTGCTTATAGTTTTAGTCCAAAATAAAATATCAAAGTATCTAACATCTAACTGTGAAAAAATTTATGGAATAATGCTCTTTCTTATTGCATAAATATTATGGTTCAGAACAAAATTATAAATCGACAATTATGTATATTTTCTATTTTTATAAATTTTATAAATAATAATAATATATATATATATAATATAAAATTATAATTTAATATTTGAAATTGTTATTTTTCAATATTTATAAATCAAGATTATTTTATGATTGAAATAACGAAGCAGATCGAAACTTAACCTCGATGTTGCAAGTGCTGGAATATGGCTGTTTAATGCTAAACTCTTTAACACACAGAGTTTTTTAGCATACGAGTTTTTTAGCTTGAAGCAGCGCGATGTTACTATGTTTTAAACTGAAAATTTCTCATAATATTCATAAACAGTATCTGGAAAAACCGCATATAAACCGCACGAAATTTACTTTCCTAAGGTAAGGTAAAAATTTGCATGGGCATAAAATAATTTGCTTCAATATTATAAAGACAATAAAGTAGCGAGACATTTTTATGTGAAAATGATATAAGACAGCTAAATTAAATTAAATTAATTTATTCGCGATATACATATATGATCGTGCACTATGATTTATTATCGGTGAAATAAGTGGAATAAAATAATAATAAATCAGAATACATAGCAACTAAACAAATACTTTCTCAACAAACTAAAATTTTCTGATAACACAGGATTTATGTATGTATTAATCTTAAAGTTGGCTATGTTACACCGCTTGTGAGCGAGTAGAATACTCTTGCATGCAATAAAATACGTTGCGGGTTATACGATAATTTAAAAGGTATCTCGTGATTTTCAAGAGAAAATAGGTGAGCCTGAGCGAGAAAAGCCTGCGTACTATTACGCTTGTTAAAAGAGTGAAGCAAAAAGACAAATGGATATAAAACCCGATGTGTTTAAAGCGAAGTATATGTGAACCTAGCAGGGAGAAAGAGAGAGGAAAGAAAGAATGCAAGTGCCGATTAACCAGGCGCTCAGCTGTAACATCCGTCAAATGAATTACTCTCGTCACTCTCGTTCCGCCTATTTTTTGTACTGGCGCCCACAATTTTCTCCTATCCAACTTTTTTTAAGCTTCTGTCGGTTTTCAATATCAACCCCGAACTCAATTGGTGCTCTTTAGTCTTTTGATCGTTCGTACCCAGCACACGACAAAGGCGGTTGTCCGCATGTTCTCTCGTCCTGACGCACGGGCTGAATCGACCTCGATTTCACTACTGGCACTCGTCGGCGCGACGGTCACGTAGTACGGACTTAATATGGCAATACGTGGCGGCGTATCGATTTAATTTTCAGAGCAAACTGCGTGCTGATTGCCTTGTGAAATTTAATGCCGTCTGTCGGCAGAATCAGAGAGTACAAATAGCGCGAAATAAAAAGATTGGCTGTGCGTAGAATGTCATATGACGTATCATTCGGAAGATAGTTTGTATTCTAAGTGGCTTTATTTAAGAGTTTACAGTCAATATCAAGGCTTTAGCATTTTTAATGAGATATGGATGCATTAAGAAATGATGGAGCGCATATCTAATATAATTTTAACAAAATTAAATTTGCAACACTTTTATTTTTTTTTTTAACCAATTTATTTAACGATGCAATATCACAAGATATTGCGATATAAGCGATTTGCATGTATATCAGATAGAATACAGCTACGCCTAAATATGTCAGCAAGCAAGACACAAGAGAATATTGCGAAGAGACAATATAAAAACAACTGTAGAGACAAACAAGTAGTAGTATAGAAGCAACTGTACCACAAATAACGCAAAAGCATCCTGTGTTCAAAAATTGCAAGAGTTGAAAGGAAAGAAACATTAGTAAAACAAGTACTAAATCCGTCATACTTTTTATTTTCATTACTAGCGTATTCTCTATTGTAATACATATCTCTTACATCCCCTCCCACCCCTCCGCCCCAGCTAAAGCCCGAGATATTTCGATTAAATTGCAACGCAATTATCTCATCAATTCAAGTTAAAATCGTACGAGTTTCTTCTAACGAGGAACGAACGGATGTCGATTTCAAACAAGATCTACAATTTACAGGGTAACCGAGTAATCTAAATCAGGTAGTGTTAATTCCGCGTGATTGAGCATCTCGATGAATGCTTTCGCTTGTATTTGCTGAGAAATCAATGACGCTTACTAAAATTTAAATTGATTGCGGCGATGATTTATTTTCAACAACGGCAATTTTTACGACGTCAAAATTTCAATCAACCAATAAAAATTATTTGCGATTATTATATTTACTCGTGAAAAAAATATATTCATATTGAAAATTAAACAAATACAATTAATATTTTTTTATCAAGTTATCATTCATGACATGAAATTATTTCAAATTTTAGTATAACGATACAAAATTATTGATAAATAAAATAACGCCGAATAAAAATAATAAAAAGAAAATTGCATTTCATATTTGTTCGTTTTGCTAGATAGATTGATACAGTATCTTTGAAAATAATACTTTTATAAAGAAAGATATCTTAAAATGATATCTCAGAACACAGAGACTATTGTACTTTCATATAAAAATGCGGGCAACACTTTAAAAGCAGTAAAGTTTATTTTACGCGTTTTTATACGATTTGTGAGTGAAGATTTCATTCTCGCTTCTTTAGGCCGGCGAGAGTTCTCATTTTATTGTCTGACAAAACTGGCTTGTATCCAAGCTGTAGATTACACCGCGAATTTATTTCAAAGAATTATTGTCGCACACGTTGAGCTATTTATTCGGCTTGTTGTTGTTTCAAATTAAGTGGAGTAAATAAACATGAACAGATCTTCGCGAAAAGTCTAAAATACTGAACCACAGGGTTGTTAATTTCGCGCTTAAAACGAGGCAATTAAACCAAGCAGTGATTTTCGTGAGTTATTTTGAAAAAGAGCATCACGTGCCGCTAGCACTTTATCAAGGTATTTAATCAGAATTCTGCGACCGATTAAACGCGGATTTATTGCAAAATAATGAAGCGTCGATATCATGCTGTTTGCAACGAAAGAAACCAAACAAAAGGAACAGGTGTTGGTCTTACATCTTTATATCCCCTTTTTAATAGAATAGATAGAGATAGACCAACGCGAGGGAAGAGAGAAGGAGAGAAGAGCTCTGTAAGAAAGTGGTCGAGTCGGGTCACGGCCTCAAGATCTAATGGAACTTTATCTTTCTCTTTGCTTCCTGAACATCTAAAAGACACTCTGAGATCTCTAGACTAGAAAATTTTTTTATAAATGCATAATAAATTGAAATTGTAAAAAAAAATGTCTGCGTTCAAAGTTTTGTTAATATCTTTGAAATGAACGATCGCGGAACTTGAGTCGGCCATTTACGTTCCGCGCACGCTTCTTTTTGTAATTGCACGAAGCTGGGTACGAATATTTCGCATGCTCCGAGTGCCAAACAACGGCATAACATATTTTGCTGCTCCGTTTGCGTTTTACGACTTCGAGAGAAAATAGTATTCCCGCAGCGTGAAGCAGAAAGTCACGTACTAAATTAAATATTGAACAAAGTTTTGCAACTGCAAAAATTCTATATGCCGTGCGTATTTTAGTAATCTATCCGTAAATATCATTGGATCGTCAAGTGAATATATTCTCTATTTTACGCAATTAGAATTATGTAAAATTAAAAATACTCGGAATGAAACATTAATATTTTTCGTTACTTTAATAGCAAATGTTATATTTCGTAAGAAACAATATAATAAAATATGTATAAAGATATTTCCACGACATTTATTGATGTAAATTTTAACAAAAATAAACTTGGCATTAGAAATGTAAAATGTGTTTTATATTTCCATTGCTTTCAATATGGGCGCGTGAGAAAGTGCTAATTTCGACGCTAATAATTCATAGCTTAATACCTGGAGCATACTTTACGGCGCAAGATAGCAAACTGCATATGTTTATACGGAATGCATTTGGGAGTGATTCCCGCAATTGCTCTTTTGGGAAGCGATGCAATCCCGAGGTGGAAACCTTCGGTTTCGCGCATCCCTCGAATTCCATGAAAGTTTTATACGGCAATGTCACGAATAGTATCGACACGAGGAATGCAGATACAATAGAGGAGAATCTGTATCCTATCGACGATCTTCGCTGACGAAACTTTGAAAAGTGTCCCGCGAAATGCGGCATGTCGAAACGCGAATTTGTTGATAGGCATTTCTAATCGTTATTTTCTCAATTTTTATTATTGTCTATTATTCTCGGAAAAACAGCTAAAAGTCGCATTGTAAAGATACAACACACTTACAGTGAAAAGCATCAATTACATAAAATTTCTTTCTAACTACAACTAAAAAAGAATAAAATGCGAATTTCTTTAAAAATGTTGCGGGTTAATAATTGTTTTTTATTAAAAGTAATATTAATTTTAAAATTAAAATATAATTTTGACAATAATTTAAAGACAATATATGTACAATTTGCACGTTAAAAAAAATTATAAAATTCTTCAGTTTTTTTTATTTTTTTTTTATTTTCACAAAATTTCCTTGTCTTAAGTAATCTTAAAAATAGAAGCACTCATGCGTATGTCCTCTGAACTTTCAGATTTTATGAAATGTCAAGTAGCTAGGTCATCACACACGAATGATGATGAGATTCCTCTATAAGAATTTATACAACGTCTTCTGGATAATTTTATATTTAGTAATAGTGCCTTTCAATCAGCAAGATGGAATAAATTTGCATGGGCGTTACCCTGCTCTAGATTTATTCGCTTCACGTAGTATTTAGTACCGCCCAACACCACCGCAACTTCTATAGGCAGGCGAAGAAAATGCTCTCTCTGTCGAAGGGAGATATACAACATGTCTAAGAGATACCGCGGTATCTTTCTTTAATTAATCTCAAATTGATTTTTCTTTAACGAAAATTGGAATGGGAGATATATCTTTCTTTGCAATGTGTTTTAAATTTAATTATTTTGTTTAAATCAATATTATGTCAAATGTGTGTGTGTGTGTGTGTGTGTATATACTACAATTCTATTTAAAAAATACATTATTTCATGCAGAATTAAAAAAAAAAATTACATTTTACAGCTTATATTAAACATATAAACTTTTATCAACTCAAATTAGCTATTCTCGAAATGCTCTTAAGTTTATTTTGTAAACTCATAAAAAATTTTTTTTCTTATTTGAAACATTAACCTCTTTGGGATGTCGTTGCATATGCAATAAGATGTAACTAGTATGAGCTTTCATATAAGCTCGCATATAAAGACTATTTAAACACATCAACAAATTGTTTTTGCGACACAAAATATAAACTTCATTAATGTTGACTTCATATATGTATTTATTCACACACATGTAATATGAATATTTAGATATGAATATTTAGAATGCATGTAGAGAAAAAGCATATTTCATATTCTTAATTTGTAATAATTCAAATTGGAAATCATGAAAATAACGAGAGAAAATAATGGGTCTTAAAGAAAAAATATTATTACTAAAAAATAAATCGTAATATAATCTAATAAATCAAAATTTATAATTAATTGATCAATGTGTCATACAAACAAAACCAGCAAATTAAACATGAACAACTCATTTCTTATTCTCACTTCTACTCTTTTAAAGCATTTCTGGTACTGAAACTGCAATTATATCTGGGGACAGTCTATTTAAAACTTCTGTAGCATTTTCTACTTCCTCAAACCATTCAACTTTTTAATGCAGTATTCTACTTGGTAAGCGTCAAATCGAGATGCAGTTACTTCTTTGATGATTAAACTGCGACAGCATTTAGAAAGAAGCATTTATTTCTTTGACGATTTTTATTCGCACAAATTAAATTTATACTTATGTACGTGATTTAAAATGTCATGATAAAAATAAAACCACACTTTAAAAGATAACGCCATAAAAACTTATTGCATAAGTGTGTATGTTATATTATGTTTTGTTGCAATACGATAACAGAAGTAAATAATTACCTGTATGATAGTATAAATAAAAAAGGAGAAGAAGAACTTGAGAATTTTCCAATCAATTAGTGCATTTTGTTCTTAGCAGTAAATATAAAATAACAATTATGTAACGTTAAAGAAACTTAAAAAGCGGTTTGCGTTCTTCTGCTTATTGTTAGTCTTAAGAAACTACGTAGAATTCATTTCATAATTGATTTCTCGAGTTTCCACTTCAAAATAAGAATAAATTTACTTACAAGTATAAGAGCTGTCAAAGTGAATTTCTTTGGAAATATGTTAACGAATTATTCATATATAGTTATATAATAAAACGTCGCGTAGGGAATTTTGAGCTAATTGACATCATAATTAAGCCAGAGTGTCAATGAGACTAATGAGTTTCCATATTCCACCTAATGATTTATACATATGATATTTAGATATTAGAAATGATATTCCAAAAGCAAAAATAGAAAAATATAATATAAATAAACGAATGTATTTTTCAATTTTAATAAAAAGAAAATGCATGACACAGGCAATTTATCAATCTTTTTTCAAGCGAAATATTTGAGAAACATCTTGCTGCGAGATTTTGTAGTGATCAGATTACTTATATCTGTAACATTTTTGCATATCTAAAAGATATTGCGCTGTCGCTTCATGTCATGAGACAACACAAATATATATAAGGGAAAATATGATAAAATCGAGTACTTTTTAGATTTGTCTTTCTAAAAATCAAAGAATAAAAAAAATTTTGCTGACCGTTAGTAGTCTTTAGTGAACCTTGGTGAAATTATGAGAAAAAAAGGCTAATTGTTGAAAAGAAATATTTGATTAAGGTTAACAGGATTTTTCGGAGAAATTAAAAAATCCAGTTTTGCCTTAGAATAAAACTGTATCCATTTAAAAACGTGTAAAATACCGTTAGAAAAAATTACAAAAAAAATCACAAAATCTAAACTTATTTTAATCAAAATACAATACAAAAATTTTATTGACAAAAATCATAAATAAAGATGTTTTGTCCTCTTATTCTATATTGCTGCAGAATTTTCTTATTTAATTTTTTAACTTTAAGAGTCTCAAAAAGCTTCTTTTTAGTGATTTCTTTTTCTGAATGCTAGTTTTTAACTGCCTTTTGTAGGAAGACAAAGTCAAGATATGAGTTTTTCCCTCTTTTCATTACATGAGATGTGTAGGTATCCGGTTTTGCTCCAACACGAGAAAAATAACGAACACACGGCAACCGTATATTTCGGCATACAAAATGAAAACTAATGTGATATACTCTCTAATCAGTAAAAAATGCAATGTTGCATTTGCTGAAGCAAATCTCTGTGTAGAAAGAGTCCATAACGATTTGATTATTATACCGATATCAATCTTTTTTGACCCAAAAATTGTTGAACTTCTCTCTCAAAAAAAAAAAAAAAAGATATTGTGTACGTGAGCAAGATGTAGAAAAAGAAGAGAGATTTTCAGAAAACAATTATATTTTTCTAAAAAGAAAGAATATTATATTGAAAATTACAAAATAGATAATATATAAAATAAAAATAAATATTATAAAATTTTTCAAATGTAACATAATTCATCTATTTTATATTGTGCGAACGACATGGTGTAAAAGCCACGTAACAAACACATTGTCACCTATTAAGAACAATTGCAACTTCGTTGTAAACGTTAACTTATACTGCGTTGCACATCGTTGCATCGTTGTAGAGATGCTAAACTAATCGCATTAAAAGACAACGCAGAGTGAAAACTACATCCTTCTCTTGAATATATACCATCCAATTCTCTCTCTCTCTTTCTCTCTTTCTCTCACACTATCTATCTATCTCTATCTTCTTGCGTACTTTCCTTAACAAATTCAGATACTTTAGATGATGCTATAAACTTTGCAAAACGTTTTATAAGTGCTCGTGTTCCGGATGTAGTCTATGTCAGAAGCAGAACTTGGAATTAATGACTAGAATTTACCTAGATTCCTCTTTGATATTACCCCTCTCCGCCTTGATGTAGTTTATTAACAGATAATTAAAGTAAATACGTTAAGTAATTCCTATTCGCGTACACAAAATTCGTTATCCATTCTGCTCTGAATTCTGAATATATGATTACGAAAAACATTAAGTCACATTTTTTTGTCCACTAATTCTATTGCATCGCCGATAAAGCAAACTAATCACATTAAAAGCATCGACGGCGATTATTCTCTCCGTGGCATTAAATTTTTCACTATACGTGCACATATATGTATACACACAATTTATTTATTTCACACAATTCCTGAATATATGATACAAATAGAATACAATATAAATTTCGCAAAATATTTCGTCACCTTCATCAATTATGTCTGATGCAAAAAATCACCTGCAACTTTGCTACGAAATCTGTGAGCAACAAAAAAAAACACCCGATTATTTCTCCGAGAGATTTTTTGCATAATTTTATTCTAATGCAAGATAAAGTATTATTTTCTTAGCAGCCAAGTTTTGTGAAATAAAGATAAGCGCGAGAAATAGTGAAAAAGACAAATCCCGCTTTCCAATCCGCCTTTGTTAATAACCAAAGAAGCGCTGATCTAATCGCATTAAAAGATTAAAGTGCGATGATTGCGATCGTCCGCCCCTTCGTTCCGGTCGCACGGTACTTGTCGTTCTTCCATTTGTCACCAGTCAGAAAAATCCAATGGCAATATCGTCGGTTGGGAGGACCTCACATCGTGTCTTTGGCTGGATAGATGAGAAAAGAGGACGTGTAAGAGAGCAAGAAATCGTGGAACAAGATTGTCAGATCCATAATGACAAGTATAACGAAAAGTAGTGGAACGAAAAAAGATAGTAAAATGCACCTTAACTGATGTTCGCGTGTCATCTTTTCATCAGGGCATTTTTAAAAGAAAAATATTTAAAAAGTGAAAAATGCACTCTCTTTGTGCGATTAAAAGATAATAAGCAAAGAAATTAAGAAGAATATGAAAAAATATAATAATCATAAATTATATTTGTATTGCATACATGATAATTATATATATATATATATATATATATATATATATATATATATAAAGACAATTTAAATTCTCTTGTTTGACAATTTGATAACTTAATTATTTAAATTTTTAAATAAAACACATGATCGCTATTTAGCGTTTAATACAATGAATCACAATTCTATTTTCATTTGGAGATTTAATCAAATGATCACGTAATCGAAAAAGAAAATTAGCTTTTTATCGTTGTTTATAAGGCAGAATTCTTATATTCTTATCTTTTGTAATATTAAAGATAGATATAGCAGATAAGATAAAGCTCAGTTTTTTAAATGTATATTTATATTTCTATAAGATGCGATACATATAACGGGGGACTGACATTGCAACGCAATGCATTAAATTCTTTGTGGCAGATTAATCTACGGCCGAGAATAAAATTTCAATTCTTTTCATAATACGTCATGTGGTTTGTAGATCCAACCGATTTTCAAACGACACACTTCAACCTCGCGTAAAGTCGATGTATATATTCGAGATCTCCACTCGTCACGTCTTCGTGACGGACTCGATTTTCGTGCACATAATAACTGCTTCTCCATCATCACGATATGCCGCTTCATTCAAATATCAAGCAAAGAGATCGTGCTCTCTACTCATAATCGAGTTTACACTTTTGCTTTCCCTGCTATTTTTTGCTCTACCTGTTATTTTGCTTAAAAAAAAAAAGTTTAAATATGATCCTTTTCCATGTAATTAACGTTACTCAACTTAAGTAGATAAGCGAGTTGTACGTAAATAGCTCGTCATTATAGAAGTTACACGATTTGATGAGAAAAGTATGCAACTTGTTTACCGTTAATAAACTTATATCTGAATGTGTTTTATGCAGATCTAAAAACAATGAAGGTATACAGTACGTGCATTCGCGCAAAATGCTTTACAATCCATCATAGCAATTCGCACGGCAAACAAGTTTCGCAACTATACGCCGTAGGAATGTATAGCTCAATTATACCCAGTAATTAGTTCCGTTGGAAGTTTAAGGGTACATTCAATCATGCGCCAGCGTGTGCAATTATAATAGCGCGAAAGCACTTTTTGTTCTCTTTTAGATTATCTATTTTCTGTTGTAAGAAATTGTAATAAATGACGGAAAGAATTGTTAATCCTTCTTTTTGAATATTAAATGCTGAAAATTCATAGTGAGTATTTATATATGTACACTTACTGCAAAAAGTAATTATAATATATGTGTTATAATAAATATCTAAAGTATAGTAAAACATCTTATATGTTTTAACAAATTTTTTCAAATTTTTCTCGATATATATATCCAAAACGATATTCCTTAAGGTGTAACAGCTGAAAAAAGCTGTTTTTAATGATATTTTTTTCTGGTAAATAATTGTTTTTTTCAAATCACATTTTTTACATCACAAAGTACATAATTTAAATTTCTTTTTGTAAAATTTTTGTTAAGAAATATTAATATTTTTTCTACAATAGCCTATATAGCTTTAAAAAAAAGAATCCGTTTGTAGCGAGGTAACAAAAGCTCTAAAATAAAAAAACCAACATTTTCTTAAAATATAAGACAATAGCTTCAATTGTATGGAATTTTTGATTAAATAATTTTTTTGTAATGTAAAAAAATAGAAATCAATGCCTCACTAATTTGGAATTCTTTTCTTCAAAAGTTTTGTAACAATTTTGTAACAAATGATTTTTTATTCAAATCCATACGTGCAACTAAAGCTAATGTTTTATATTTTTAGAAAATGTTTGGTTTTTTTTTGCTTTAGAGCTTCCATTGGCTTGCTACGTTGCGCCCGTTTTTTTAAAGCGACTCAATCTATTAATCAATCCAGTAGTTATTAATATTTTTTAACAAAAATTTTACAAAAAGAAGTTTAAATTGTGTACTTCGTGATGCTAATAAAATAAATTTAAAAAAATCAATTATTTACCAGAAAAAATTCTTAAAATTAGCCTTTTTTCCATTGGTTTTCCCTCTTAAATGTAATCATTATTTTAATATAAAGTCGCATCTTTTTTATTATATCGACGTTTTAAAGAAGGTTTTAGAAAACGTATTAATAGTAAATAACAGATTTACGCAATTGATATAAGATAGTGGAGAACTCGATACGAATTTCAGTAGATCGAACTGTCGAGCATAGCAATCCAATTCACAGTGCCGTTTTGTGGAGATCAGCGTGAACGAGATTCAAGGGACTCGGGATAAGGGTGGGTTTCTCTGTTGCATGGAAGACTCCGCTTGCCTGAGTTCCAGCTCTTACTTTCTTCCTTCTCGCGTCTATGCGACAGGATATGTCATGGAAATATTCAGATTGGAAATTGGTTATATATTGGGGACATTGCTTTTTTAGGCTACTCACCCGCAGTAATATTCGCGGATGAAAAAGATTTTAAAGGTAAAAATGCATCGTGAATTTTGTACTGTGCTTTCTCTTACAATTTCTCTACGAGGTGAGGCATGCTTCATCTTTTATATAATGGCTAGCCCGTTACGATGTCTCGTTTTGCCTCTTTTGCCTCTTTTTGCGCATGAATGAATTCATCAAAGTGCTTTAAACGAGAAGGCCATCAATCCATACTTATCGAGGTTATCAAACGCCAGTCATGCAGGTCAAATTACTCGTAAAATATGTTAAAAAATGACACATAAAAAAATAAAATTATACTCCATGGAATATTGTTGTTAATTATTATAGAAAATGGAATTCATGTAGAAAATATAAAACAAAGTTAAATAAAAATTTTTTAAAAATTATCGATACTGCTATAAAAAGAAATCAAGATTTCATTCATCTTAATCAGATTAAGAACGAATAAATTAACTTAAACGATTAAGTATTATATAAAAAAGAAAATTTTTTAAATTTGCTTCATTTTAATTTGATTTTGGAGAGTAAATTTTTTCTTAATTTCAACTCATTCCTTGCTTCTGACATGAACAGCGCAAAAAGATTCTGATTGCCTAAAGTAATTGAATTCGACTCTGACCTCATCGCTCTAACAATTTTTCGCTTGCAATAACTTGATAACAAAAAGACACAAATAAATGATTAGAACTGTAAGTGACGTTTGTCAACCTTTACCGAGATACTTCAATTTTCCGATTCATTAGAGAAATTTAATCCGATAGTCCAATATATTTTCTGTGTTTCCAATCTAGCGATTTACGTAATTTCATATAACTCTGCAACATCTATGCGCAATATCGGCTTATGAGTAAGCACTACTTATCGCTCAAATTAAGCATTCTGAGGTACAACGATTAAGATTATAATGTATAATTAAAATCGATAAGTAACAATTCACTGCTTAATAAAATGTCGACTCACCTTGCATTTGGGATGCTTTTCTTCCGGAGTGGGTCTTTTCCATCCGAGTAATGGGGGTATACAAACGAGCGCCGATAACATCCAGACGAGAGTGATCATGAGCGCCGCTCTAGCCGGCGTCCTTTTCTTCAGGTAGTCGATCGCTTGGGTGATGCTCCAAAATCTGTCCAGGCTGATGAGGCACAGATTCATGATGCTGGCCGTACACAGCAGCACATCCATGGCGGAATAAATGTCACACCACCAATATCCGAAGATCCAGTAGCCCATAATCTCGTTAGCAAGCGAGAATGGCATGATCACGAGGCCGAGAAAGAAGTCCGCTACCGCGAGGCTGGCTATGAACCAATTCTGTATGTTCTTGAGCGCCTTCTCCGTGGCGATGGCGATTATCACTAGCATATTTCCCACGACAATCACGATCATCAGCATCGTCGCCAGAATAGACGCAACTACAATTTGCGGAATGGTATATCCCGAAGGATACAGATCGTCACTGAGAACGGGCACCGGAAAAGTATCGTTGTACAAGCTAATGTTCCAAGGATGACGGTGACTCGTGTTGAACGAGTCATTGAACGAGCCGATCATGTCCTCCATTGTGTCGCTAAAACCGAAGAGCAACAGACCCTTCCCGTATTCGATCGCAACTCCCTCCTCCGTGCTGTTCGATATACCTGTACTCACACTTACACTATAGTTAGTATTGCCTATGCCGTCGACACTTTGTTCACCGCCGCCACCTTCAATGCCTATCCCTGCCACGTTTTCTTCGCCAGTAAATGCAGTTTCCCCACTCTTTGTCGCGCCTACGGTGTTCCTGCCACAAACTCGAGTTTCTGAAGTCTGGCCGCAATGGTGGGAAGCTTCCTTTCTTGCCGCAACGTCACCCTTTCTCTCCGTTGCAATGCCACGCTCGCCGCCGTCGGTGTACTTTTCGTTGTTTTTAGCAGCGTTCTTGCTCGCTTCTGTCTTCGTACCTCCGCCACTGTGGAAGCGATTAACACGATTGCTGGTAGCTGCCACGGCCTGACGCTCACCGTACGGAATCGCACGTGTCGGGTGGGCCTCGTTACTCGAAAACGTAGAGCCACCACTGATTGGTCGAGACCACGTCATGTTCCCCTCGAAGACGCTCGTGGACGCCGTTGTCGGACTATCAACGGCGATGGTCATAATGCTGCCGAGTAGCGGCATCACTCGCACCCTCGCCGGGGACTGTAGATGCTATCTCGGTAAGGACAAAGCGGAGGTCGTGGCCGCGCGCGAATAGCAACGTGCCCCGGGTGCCAGCTCGAGTAGCAGCAACAACAGGAGGGTGGTGGTCTCGTCGCATCTCGAGGCCAAGGGCGTCATGCCCGTTTCAGGATAATGCCATCGTTGTCGAATACGCAAATGCTGCCACACGCGCTCTTCCTCGTCCTCTCGGCTCGTGCCTATGGAAGCCGTTGTCTTTTGCTCGAAATCGTCTCTTTGGATCGAACAATTCAAGAAATCAGTTTTTCTTGCTTTGACGCTTGTTTCCGCTGTATCTAATCGATACGTATCTCGAGAAGATGGTTCAAATTTATCGATAATACCACGCTCGATCAGAAAAGCACTTTTCGATCTATCTTTCTTTTTCTCTTGCTCGAATTAAAAGTTTCTCGTGCTGTTGTAATTTTTTAGGATTAGCACTCGCGCATATATTATACCCTTGTCTAGCGCAGCTAAAAAGTAAAGTTTGTTTTCGACAATCGCTTTTTTTCTCTATTGGACCAAATCTTTTAGAATCTAGTTTAGCTTAACTTTAGCTAATTTCGGCGTGATTGACACCTTCGGTTTCGTGCCGCTACGGTGCTGTTGTAACGTTATTTATGTTACTTCTTCGGTGCCGTGGTCATACGTAGTTGGTCTCTGATTTATTGCTTACATGAGTCGCAACTCCGTTTCTCGTATTTCCTGCATTCACTGGTCCACAACAGACTTAACACGGACAGAGTGTACAGAGATTTATGGATAGTCCGGTGGGCGACTCAGTTAAGAATATCAAGGTGGATAGAGAAAGTGAAAGAGAAAGAGAGATAGATAAGATAGAAAAGGAGAGAGGAAGAGAGATCTATATGAGAATAAGAGTAAAAAATTGGTCCCCGTTATTTTTTTTACCTTTCCTTTACATTAAGCTTGAGCGGCCTACATAGCCTGGAGGCAAATAAAGCGAGAAAAGTTTTCTTGAGAAAGTGTCGACGATCGTAAGAAAATTTCTCTTTAGGACTAGCATAGATCCCCAAAGTAATTTCGCAAGACGACACACATTTTGACACGATCGTGAGAGACTGTGATTTCGCGCAAATCTTGATAATTGATTACGCGCTCGTACGTTTCCTCCCTTCGGAAATGCGATTTCCCCGTCGCTTCTTCTCTCGCTTTCTTTCCTCGAGTCCTACGCCGCGGCTCAACGTTGTTTCTCTCTAACGATGCCCGCGAGCTAATTAATTATCGCGTCGGGGCTAAAAGGCTAAGCGCTGGATACCCGTACTGCTCCGACCTGCTTTTCGAATACTACAAAATCAGCGAGAAAACACTTTGACGAAAAATTAGAACGACAGAGATTATAGATTGTAGAACTATGTACACGTATTTATAATATACGCTACACGTAATATGTAATATGTATAATATATATTATATGCCAGTTTAAAAGAGTGCTACTCGCGAATTGTATGTGTGTGCATGTCTTATTTTTAATAAGCTTCCGTAAATTTACAATTATTGGAATTAGCGATATATCGATTGTATATACTTACAAGTGCATATATTCTTAATCTCTAAGCTCTATTATTGAATATAGAACATATAAATATAGAGATATAAAGTGTAAGATAATTAATACTTAATATATAATATGTATATAATGATAGAGAAAAGCAAAGAGAGGAAGAAGATAGAGAAATTTGGAGAGCAAGAGCGAGAGCAAGCGAGAAAGAGAGAGAAAGAGAGAGAGAGAGAGAGAGAAGAAAAAATAAAGTAAAATTGCTCTTTTGCCTTAAAGAAATCACGCGCGTTAAATATAATATAATATAACTTTCCTGTATTTACACCTATTTACACGTCATTAAACCTCATTACTTCAGAATGTGTCCGGTTTACTTGTCTCTCGTTCTAACCCTCCTTCATACAGCACTAGGTCATCTGATTAAGTAGATCCGTTCACGAATTCACTCACGTTTTCGAATAATCTATATTTGTCTACCAAACACACTGTATAATCTCAACGATAATAGAGAATTAATGTGAAAATATTTTATCTCATTTATCTCGTTGCATGCTGGTCTCTGTATCGAAATGTCATTCGTTGTCCTCGATATATTTCAGATTTTCAATGGCAGTTCGTGATATTTGTCGGACGTTGCTTTGCTCGAACTACTATTTTGGATTTGGCGGTTCTTGACGCGGTGAAAGGATCCTTCTCCAATTTCTCCTCGCAAAACTTGTTATCATCCGATTTGTAAAGTCTTCTTAAATCGCGCCAATCTCTATTTCGAAGCGAGTCAAAATGGTCAATAATTCTTAATTCCTTCGTTCTCGATTCGATGCCACTCGATTGATCTTGATCCGATTTCCGATTGACGATTTAACGGTGCTACCTTTTCCATCGGCTTTGACAATATCGGAGATCAGCTTTTACTTGAGACATTTCGCTTCTGACGGAGCGCGTCTCGTTTTCTACGACTCTCGTTATTTCCGCGTACGTATGTTTCCTTGTTATTTATATCAGGGCGAATCTATAAGGCGGTGAAAGTCACGCAAAAACCTTCGGCCGTATTATATATGCTTAGCATCGCATTTTTAAAAAATCTCGAAGAGATTTTGTTTCGCCTGCCTGTTTCAAATATTCCAACACCAAAATCGGAATTGCGAATCGAATACGTTGCAAAACGACATTATCAGAGAGGAATTCAATTCGCGCACTTCGATTGGAGCACGATTGGTCTCACCGGGTCTCCCCACAAACACACGTACAACTTTTTGTTTCTTTTAGACAGTCAGCACAATTCACTCGAGCGGGCCTGGCTTGCGAGTGGAGGCTTTTCGCGGCATTTGGATTATCTCGCGAATATAGATAGAAAGGGGTTAATGTATGACCAGATAAATGACAGAATTAAACGGAGGGCGAGGAAAGGATATTATGAATTACGGCATTTGTGTTGATATCAACGACACAGTCGCGTGGCGGGCTGTCCAGCAGCCAATTCGTCGACTTCTCAGCACCACGAGATGCCCTCGGGGATGTCTCGTTTGTCCTCGTGTCTCTTCAACACCGTGTGCATGCGTGCGTGCGTGCGAGTAGTTCGAGGTTGTCTCGTGGGTGTTTGGAAACGCACTGCAGCCGTGAGGGACGAGCCAGGAACTCGGACTCCCTCTCGTGTCGTTCGGTGGATGGAGACTCTCGCAGGATGTCGGTGGTGAGAGAGTGAGAGAATGTACGTGCGCACGTGTCTATGTGTATGTCTCCCTCTCTCTCTCTCTCTCTCTCTCTCTTTCTCTCTTTCCCTCTGTGTGCACGTATACGTTTGCGTTGTATGTGTGTGTGTATATCGGTGTGCCGTATATCCTGTACGCGTGTGCATGTATATGTGAAAGGGGGGAGCGTTAGGGAGGGAAAGAGAGCTTGCTTGGCTCACTGGAGGCTGACTGTTGGCCCGACCGATCGCTCCGTCCGACGGTACCAGCGTCGGGGCGCCGTCTGAGCCGCGGAACCTGGGGCGCAAGCGTCGGGACGCCACCAGTATCCGACAGCACCGTCGCGGACCGACAGTCGACTTTGGACCATCGACCGATCGGTCTCCGTAACGAAGATATGTTACTGCTCCGATATTCTGTCACGATTAACCATTTAGAATGTCATCACGTTGGCCATTGCGCTTTTCATATTTTTATTGCTACTTTTATTTTTACTGCTACGTTTTCACGTGGACGCTATAATTATTATTATCACGAATTCGAGTTTCTCAAATTATTATAGAGTCTTAATATTTATAATAATATGATTATTATGATTATATTAATTTGACCTTTCTCAAAAAATAATTTGTCAGAATGTTTCTACATCTATTTGCCTAAGTAATTGTAAGATTCTCTTATAATTGTATATCTGAAGCACAAAGGCGAGATTATATCTGAACTAAAGAGGAGATATCACTTTTATATACTTTCAATAATTGCTTCGTGCATCAGTTGTCGCTCATCGACAATATTGAAAAGAATATTTAATTTTTAATAAGTTCTTCTTTATATATGAAGGTAACAAAATTTAAATCTATATATTTGATTATTAAAAATATTTTTTCGACATGGGGAGAAATGTAACATTGAGAAAATATATATGACGTAAAAAAAGCAAATAAAAAATATTATACTAATATTAAACCAGATATAACTTAAACAGATATTCAACTAAAAAATATTAATTGCATTATATTTTGCACGATTATGAATAGTGATATGTTGAACGAGTAATATAGGAGAGGAAAAAGTAAATTGGCGCTTAAATATGGTATAAAATATAATTTTAAAATTTATGGATTTACATCTCTCGTTTTCTAAAGAATTATTACTGTTTGTAAAAAAATATGAGAGAGGGAAAGAGATGCATGCAATGTTTTTTTTATTTTTATTTAAATTTAAATCTGATACAAATGTATATAATTTTTTTATATTAATAGAAAAATCAAAGTAAAATAAATAATGTAAAAAAAAGAAAAAAACAATTCCATTATTTTCGATAACAAAGTAAGGCTGCTTATTATTTTTTCGTTCAATTAAAACCTCATTCAAGTGATAAAATACAATTGCAGATCTATAATAATAACACTGAAGCGAAATTATTATAGACTTTATTTGTTACTAGTACGTAATCGATTTTAATCGTTGCTACAATTTTCTGAAAAGAAAACTTTTGATCACGAAAGAAGACAGATTTCATGTTTTATTTTAATTTTATAAAAATTATTTAACCTTGATATTATCTTGATATTTGACATAATTGTCAATTTATATATTTAAAATTGTTTTAACTGCTATTATTTATGCACACTAATACACATATTCGAGCTTTTGTGTTTGCATTCTGTTTATATTCTTTTTACTTACTGAAATTTCCATTGTCGAATAACGAAGCGCAAGTGTGACATGTTCAAATGTATATATATTCTAACTAAACTATTAAAATATTTTCTATGCTATCTAAAATTTAGTCTAACTTTACGTAAATATTCCTTACGTCTCGAATCTATCGATTATTATATATGCTCCATATCAAAGCAGATAATGTTAGAAATAGAAACTTTACTTTTGAAATTTACAAGTTGCGAACTCATGAGTGATGTGTTGTCGCTTTAAACTGCAAACTCATGTTTTGTGCATTATCTATAACGAAAACCATATTTCATTGAGCTTTACAAAAATCGCACGCTCGATTCTTTTATAGAAACTGCACTGGCCGATAATCTTAATTCACCGAACGAAATCTTGATCCCTTTCTGCAATCCAATTTTATAGATGAAAAAAGAACTCAATATTTTATATATATATATATATATATATATATATATATATATATATAATCAAACAGAGGTCGGATTTTTCTACATTCTCCTTCCATAGAAGTTACTTTGATCGTGACTAGTTCTAAAGAAAGAATATTTTTCTGTTGAAAATGGACAGTCAATAAAAAGATCACTCCTCTTCCTCTACTATCAATAACTACTATTTGAGAGAAAAATTCGACGACACGTTTTTGCTTCGAGAAAATCTTCAACAATATTTTTCAGAACGTGTAAGATATCTTTATTTCCAAAGAAATTACATTTTATATTAAATTCATATTATCATATTATAGTGTTTGAAAAATACTTATATTATTATTTGTATAGATAGCAGGATTTAATTAACGGGAAAAATGCATATTTTTATAATTTATTACAAAGTCTGACTATTTCTTCTTTTAGAAATATTAATGCATAAGTATGAAAGGCTATTCATATCATAAAAATGCCAGCATTTGAAATATTTTTTCGTATATTTTATGCTTTCGACGATATTCGCAGGGAATCGAATACCTCAATTTGCCATTGAGGCTATTTCAACTTCTAAAACCTGCAAACGATCATGTATAAAAAATATGTACCTCTTATTTTGAATTATTGCATCATATATCCAAAGCTTATAAAAGTTGGAAAAGATATATCCGACCTTTCTCTTCTTAAAATAACCATTTTAATATATTTCTTTTAATTCACTCCTCTTGTTTTCGGTAAATCATATCCGGATAACGAATCATATTCGATAACGCGGATTTAATATATTTCTCAATTTAATGTGATGCAAAGACAAACCTGTCAATAGATTGATTAAAGAACTTTGAAATTAGCAAACTTTCTACTGTCTTTATGTTGATCACTGAACTAGATAACGAGCCGCTGCATAATCTTAATTATGCAAAGACAAGAAACTTTTTTGTTAAAGCCGCAACTGCTTAAATAATAAATTAATTAAGAACAATGTAGTTCATAATGACATCATTAAAGATTTTAGCTTTAAACTTGTAAAAATGTTAGCCTCGCTCAAGATTAAAATCCATATTGTAAAAAATATTGCAATTGATCAGCTCTCTTTTTAATTAGAAAAGTGATTATAAATTATTTGTGAACAATATAACGTGTCAATAAATGCAATTGCGCTAATATAAAGCTGAGCAATTAATTTACGCACTTTGTCGACTTGAAATGCCGGGTCAGCAACTCCAATTGAGAGGCTTTTAATTTGATATACATGCAGATTCGATAAAGTGAGAAGATAAGGCGTATATATATTTTCATTCTTCTTCTTGATTTTGCCGCATCAACGTTGTCTCGACATTCGGTACCGCCTGCTCGTCTGTTATTCTCCGCTCTGTACCTACCTCCCTTGGTCTTTCTGTCCGCCTCTTTGCCGAAAGTTTCTCCCGGGTAAGTTTCGGGATATCGTCGTAAACTCTCTACCGGGCGACATGCAAGTCCGTGGCTCTCTTCGCGCGTTGGCGTGACCATTGGTGAAAGACGTCGTGCACGTGTATCGACATTGTTCTCGCTCTCGAGAACATGCAACCGTGGCCGAGAAACTAGTTACGAACTAGTCCTCCCTTTCGGCCCTGTCTTTATGCCGAGATACTACACGTACACGCGCGCATCGAATCTCCTCGAATGCTACCAAATTCGATTGCAACAAAGTGCCAGTTGGCAATTGTGCTGATTCGTCGGTGACTTCTACCGATCAAGCGAAACGTCTGTCGACGTATTTGAATTTTGGCGACGTTGGCGATGCTGTCCGGCATCAATAATATATGTCAGAGCGTACTCTTCAAAAAACTTGTTCGAAAGAAATCTTGTGCGTGCTGTAAAAATCTACCATTAGTGATTTTGATGGCTCGGAGAATGTTTGAAATAATGCTGCATATATTCGATAAATATAAACAATGCTGTCGGAATGTCAATCGCTTCAAAATCTGCAGAGTAATCGCAATTGCGTTGTCAGTCATTTCGTATTCTGTATAGAATAAATCTGAGAAATGCCAATATTATCAATCGCAAATATCAATCAATGTTTGAACACTTTCAAACAACTATGCTTCCGAGAAATTTATAAACACACCACAATAATAATTATTACTTGCAGATATTATCAGAAATATCAGAACGCAAATATATCGTGCTCGAATATGTGAAATAAAATTAGATTAGGTAAACTTATATAAATTTTATTAAGCATAAAAGATATAATATAAATGCGATAACTGTATTTATATCCGTATCTACACACAGTGGATTCGTGAAAATAATAGGCTCAAATATTAGTTTTATTTCATTTTAAGAATACTATTCTAGTATGTAAGTATTTTTTAATAAATGTTTAATAAATGTATTTTTAAATAAATGTTTCCACATTTAAAGTGGTCTATAAATTTCTTGAATTTCTGAATTTCTTTTAAATATTAATTAAAAAATTTATATCAGTTTATTAGATTTATATAAAATAAAATATGTTTAGTTATAGCTTTATAACAGAATATTTATTCAATTAATATTCATGTATGCCGTATATGTACAAACGAAAAAGAGAAATGTGCACATTAAATTTTGTATATCATAATTCTTAATTGGTACACATAAACTTCACACCTGACTTCTCGGAAACACCCGCGAATGTAGAGCCAATAATGCAAACAGTGCGCGTGTATTTTAATTAGCATCTGTCAAGGAAAATTCCGTTCTGCCCATTATGCTGATACTTCACGCGTGTCAAAAATGTTTGCAAATATTCGCGTCATGACCTGAATTTATTATAATACAGAGAAACATGCAACAAATATGTCGGCAAATAACGACCAAATTGCAATATTGAAAATGCAATAAAATGATATATGGTCGAGATAATGTATGGCTATTTGTCATCGCAGTTTGATCATCCATTTTGCTGAATCTCAAAAGATATGAAAACAAGGAAAAAATTGTAAAACATTAGAAACTTGCACACTGCTTCCTCATAATTTTATTTTCTTCCCTTTATAATATCAGTAATCTTTTTTTAAAAAAATTCAAAATTTTATAAGAAACTCTTCCACTAATTCTCATCAAATTCAACACCAACCATTCTTTAATAATATTCTATTCATAAAAATATTTAGACCAATATCTCAAAATTTGCGAAAGTTAAAGCAACAACACTCTTTTTTTTAATTCAAAATTTTATAAAAAATAAACCTCTTCATCGATCCTAACCAAGTACAATACCAACCAACCTTTGATAATACTCTATTCATATAAAAAAATTTAGTTCGTTATCTCAAAATTTACGGAAGTTAGAGCAACCACATTTTTTTTATGCACATACAAACATACATGCACACATACGGATATTTTGTAAAAATATGTTTTTTTACGTTTTAAAACATTTTGAACACATTGGCATCAAAATTTAAAAAAGAAAATTTTTTACAAAAACAAAGCTTTCTTAATATTGAATATATTATCGAGAGAAACGACGAGATGGGATAAGATAGATATGCCTCTAACTATTTAAATCATCTCATTAAATTCTCTTGATTGTCCTTCAATATTTTGATAATTCGTGTGTTTATCGTCGGCTTCAATTAATAAAAATAACAAATAAAACTTTTGATATTTTTCATAGAAAAAAAACTTTTCAAGATAGTATGTGCAAAAAAACACATTAAATATTCTTTCTTTTTACAAAAAAAAAAAATTAACAATAATCAAAAAAAGCGTAATTTGTCAACGTAATTAAATCTTGTCTGCACACAATTTGCACTTTCTCTCTCTTTTCTCTTGATAAATATAAATTATTATTATCTATTCATAATAATTGCATCATCTTTATGCATGCAAAAGAGAAACTTGTATGTTTCCGCAACAATTTAGCGCATTACAATGTGTTATTTCGCATCTGAAAATATAATAACTTGTGAAGGGAATTGTTATGTTTACATCAGCTTTGCATCTGGATTTGCAATAATATATCTTATGAATAGTTTTGTAATTTAATAATCAGTTTTATAATAATTTAAAACTGAATTTTATAAATTCTAATCTTAAAATTGACTACATTCCTTAAGAATTGTAATTAAAAATATTTATTTATTATTAATTTTTAAAATAAAATTTTATTAAAAAAAAAATAATTTCTGCATTATAATATATATGTTCGAGACATTTATTAATAATAATAATAAAAGCAATAAATTAAAAAATAACGAATAAAATCACAAACATAAATAAAAAATTATTTCATAAAAATAATTCACGAGATTGGCAAACTGTACATTCAATGAGAAATAAAAAATATGCAGACTAAACTACATGTAATACAATTCCATATTTATCTTTTTCAATAGAATTATTCCGAGAATTATTCCGAGAGGTAAAAAAACTAAAGTCAAAATGCATTTACACCGTTAGTCAATAACTCATCCGAGTTTTTAAGTATATTTTACAAAAAAAAAATTTACGCTCACTGAACATTTTATTTCGCACGTTAAAAACGACAGAAAATCAGTCATCAATACGGATTTTGTGGCTTTTAACAAAAATATAGAAAGGTTGATATAGCATTTTATATTTCTCTCTTCAAGCGGCAGAAATATTTTCACATTTGCGTAAGCAAATTTTTGACGAATATTATTGAAATAGAAATAGAATAACGTGATATGAAATCTATCTTTTATTTGAAAAAAATTCTTTTTAATCGCATTTCTAAGGAACTACATCTCCAACGTAATTTTGGTACAATTAATAATAAATATAATTTTGGTACAATATTAAATTTTGGTACAATATTAAATTTTGGTACAATATTAAA
>JBCEZX010000031.1:298632-322488 GCA_039654345.1 Cataglyphis cursor
GTATGTCTTCATCCTTCTTCGCGGCAGGTGCGAGATTTGCGACGGAGGAACAGCACACGACGAAATAAAGATGAAAATAACAACGACAGAAAAGATTTAAGAGCAAGAGATTTTGCGTGGGGTGCTTTGAAAAAACGTGTTAACGAGAGCTCCTTCTAGAAATAATTAATTATTAAACTTCTTAAGGGATGATCTTTTTAGATGATTCTTTAACGGCACGATCTCATTGAAAAACTATATAAAAAAAATCTCTTTATATATGTCGTAGGCAAATAATTATTTTAGGAAAATAGCTTTTGATTAGACAAATGCTATCTGCCTGGTCAAATGGCTTTTATCCATTTATTTATATTCGAATGCTTTTCCTAAGCAAATGTTATTTGACTGAACCGCTGTTAGGCAAATAGTATTCGTTATAATTATTAATAAGTTAATTATTTTGTTTAATGCTTTCATCTCAAACTTGTAAACCCATGTGGAACTTTATTTCGCATTAAAAATTGTATGCGTGGATACAGTGTTCCGCCCCTCCTACGGAGGGGGGACTCCATTACCATTAAAATTAGACACATAGGTTTGCCTTGAACCTCGCTTTGCGTGGAAAGTTGTAAACCCATGTAAAATCGTTTCACATAGGTTTACAACTTTTCACGCGAAACAAAGTTTCATATGAGTTTACAACTTTTCACGCAAAGCGAGGTTCAACGCAAACCTATGTGTCTAATTTTAATGGTAGTGGGCCCCCCTCCCCCCCGTAGGGGGTGGGGCGGAACGCACTGTCTCCACGCATACACTTTTCTATCGATATTTGAAGTGAAAGCGTTAAACTAAACAATTACCTTGTTAATAATTATAACAAATACCATTTGCCTAACAGCAGTTTAGTTTCAAATAACATTTGTCTAGGAAAAATAGCATTTGCCTAAGAAAATAACATCTCAACACAATAAACGGGCGAAAACCGTTTGACCTAGCATTTGTATAGTTAAAAGGTATTTACATTTTCCTAAAATAACTATTTGCCTACGACATATATATGATACTAAACATCGTTTTTGAAAATCTGAAGCGATTGCTTTGTATTCGGTTCGGCAGGCAAAAAAGAAATATATCTTGCATCGCTTGGTTCGCTATTCACTCGTAAAACAATCCTTTTCGTGAATGGCCATTGCTTAATGCGATTCAACTTCCTCTCATTCCTCTCATTCAATATCTGATCATCTATTCTCCGACTCGTCTCGTTTTCCAGTCAAGAATTTGCCATGATTCGATCGTCTCTCTGTGTTTTTAGCAATCATTGTTTATGCGATGTTTTAACGTCCGTTTACTTGCATCAATTATAACGCTGTTCCCCGCCTTCATCTTATCCACGTATTCGAATTACTTCCTGATCCTAATTGCTTCCTCTCCGTCAGTTCGCTCGCACGCGATCACGCTAATGCTATTTATTTGTTCCACTTTCGTCGATACCCACTTTAGTCGTTCTCTCCCTTTGCTTCAGTTACGTCTCTCGTTCGCGAGAAATCATCTCTCTTTGTGTCGCTCCATTTAGATCGTTTCCGATTTTCGCTCGCTTACGCGCACACTTGGATAAACTTTCGAGTGAAGCGCATATTTATCCCACTCTAGTTTCCTCTCGCTCGCTCAATTTTAATATTCCGCCCATAAATCGCGCCGCTTCTTTACACGCTCGTTCTGCATTATTCGCGCCTCAACTTCGCTTCGTTTTTTTTTCTTCAGACCTTGTCGAATTTTCGAGCGTGCAAGGCCATAAATTCGCCCTCTCGTCTTTTACTCTCTTTCTCTCTCATTTATCCGCACCGCCACTCCGTACCGATCGTTACGTTATTATCCACTACTGTCACTTAACTCTACTCTCTTAACTTTTAATCCTTAACCCTGCTCTGCTCTTCTCTTTATCACTCCTTATTTTCTCCTCATAATCCCAACGGAATCTTCGAGTACGTGATCGCTCTAACACAATTTATTTGTCTTATTTTCTCTCTAATGTGTCAACTATTCCATACGGTAGAACACCTTTCACCACGTTTGTCTCGCTTCAAAGTTTTCCTATATGTATATACATTGCACTGTCCACTTATCTTCTACCTTTTCTCGGGCGTGCAAGTTCCCTTTCTCTCTCTCTCTCTCTCCCTTCCTCTCTCTCTCTCTCTCTGTCTCTCTCTCTCTCTCTCTGTCTCTCTCGCTCCTTTCAGTAAACTTTTCTATTTTTCTTCTTCATTGTTTCTCTCTTCTATTATCATTTGTCCTTCTCTTTCCCCCTGTCTTTCTCGCACGCTCATCCTCTATCCCTCTCTCTTTCTCTCTCTCTTTCTCTTTCTCCCTCGTTTTCTCGCAATTTTTGCGTACGTATGTATGCGTCAATCCGTGTGTGCGCGGTTGAACCGCGCAGGGGCGGTTGAGATGGCAGGATCGTGTGAGTAGGGACAGGGGTGTATCGACCCCTGCCAGATTCGCGATTCTTTCTCCGACAGAGAGGGAGAGAGTGCGTGCGAAAGAGATAAAAGGGGAAGAGAGTAAAAGAGAGAGAGAGGGAGAGAGAGAGAGAACCGAGGGTAGAGAGAAAAAAAGACAGAGATAGATCGACCGTGGGTCGAAGTGTGACCGGGTGACTACGGTAGGGGTAGCGATGACGTCATGGATGTGCAAAAGAAAGAAGCGGATAAAGAAGGATAGAATGCAACTTCGCCGACGCACACATTGTCACAGCGACTTCTACAAAAGGCACACGTGTGACGTCTGCGAGGGCGCTCCTACGTCCGGTTAGCTTGATTCTCGATCGCGGGCATCGATTTCTCACCATCGCCTTTACGCGCGCCGTGACGCACGAGCCGAAATACGAAGATATCGAATTTGTCAAGGAACACATATCAGCCTCTTGGGAAATTGTTGGATGTCCGTGATGCTACGTTTATCATTTAGTAGCGCACAAATTTATAAGATACACGACCGTATCGCGACGATTTATGATTATGTGTTTATAATCTGATCGTTGGGCTATAAAATGGGGGAGTTATAATAATTCCGATTATAATAATAAACATTGCGATAGTGGAACTTAATCGCAATGTTTTAATGTTTCTTCAAATCAGTTTCCAAATCAGAGATATTGTAACTATTTATTATATAGAGAGAAGACGAAGTTATATATCTTCTGCAAATTATTTTACTCCACGATGTAAACTTGTAAATTATTAATACATTCTAGATGAAGTTTCGAAGCTTCAAAGTCATCTTGCAACTTCAAGAAATAGTTAATGAAGCTCTAACAAGATTGCAAGAATTACATATCAAACTAACATAGTAATGTAAAGCTTTTTAGTAATGCAAAATTACGCTGTTGGAACAAATATACAATGTAATGAATTTCTAGCATACATCAATTTATCTTATAATTAAATTTTACACACATATCTACTTTTACCAGAATTAAATTTAAATTAATTTTCTACCAAAATCTAGAACTCACAGTTATCATTGTAATGAACAAATATTTATATATTATAATTGTTATCTTTTCATGATTTACTCTAAATATATTTATATGATAAATATGAAAATTTTAGTTTATAATACGTACCAGTAATTTTAGTGAATATTTATTTTCACGTAATATATAACTAGATGTATAATAAACTTTCTTTTAGAATACTAAAACATTTATAAAAAGCACACATTTTTATTTTTTTATCATAATATATCATATATATATATATATATATAAACATATTAATTCTTATCTATCAATGGCTTATTGTTAGACTAATATAATAAATATGAAATAAGTTAATAAACTTTCTAGCACACATTTTTGCAACATAATTTTTTTATCATAATATCATATAAAAATCATATCATATAGAAAAATCATAATCATATAAAAACATATTAATTCTTACATATCAACTGTTTATTGTTCGACTAATATGAATGTGGAACAAGTTCGCCTGCAATTTATAGAAACTCATTTATGGATTATACATATATATACATATAGAGTTTGCGAAATCCATTATAAAAGATGCATTTTCCTGATTACGCTTCATTGCATATACACAGAGAGTATACAGTACGCACGACGGCAGTGCTATTAACAAAAGTACTAGCAGTAACATTAGCAGTTCGCGAAACTGTGCGTGACTGTACGTAGCTATTTTGAGCTTTGCCCAGAGGCTTAAAGTTCTACATAGCGGATGAAGTTCGATAGAGAACAACGCGTGGCAAACATGGCAATGCATTATGTATGCGGTGACATAAACTGTTACGCTCTGTTGTCTGAATACTCTCAAAAATACAACGATCCATACTAAGAGAGATTCAAGCAACAAATAAATATTATAAAAAATAATTATGTTATTTGGAATTGTATATTATATCAATTATATTATGTTTATGTTATATTATTTAAGTACATTTTAATTTCTTTGTTGATCATTTATTTTTATTAAAATTTTTTACTCCATATATAATCAGTAGTATTAAAGAGCGGCCAAATGTACTTATATTAAATTATATAATTTTTTTGTTGCATAATAAATAAAATTTCTGTCTTTTACAAAAATAAAACTTGTGTAATACATTTGTATATAAAAATAGCTCGTTGTCTGATTAATTATAAAATTCTTCTATTGATCATTTTAATTCATCCATCACGTTTTTACAAAAATGTCTGAGCTCACAAGTTTCCATTGTAGTCTTAAGGAAAGGCACATGAATAAAGCAACTCTAGCGTGAATGAAACAATTACCTTAACGTTAAAAAGTCTCATAAAAAGTTTTCGCAGAATCTTTTTTATTAAATCCACGCAAGAACAAGCATTTTCACGGAAAGGATTAATGTATCAGAAGAATTTTTGTTAAGTTTTACAAACATATGTGTATTTACGCTAAACCAAGTGAATCTGTTATAATAATTACCATATGCTTTTCATCAAAATAAGATGATTTATAAGTAACATATATAATTTATATTTCATCTTTTTTACACAGTCGTAAAATATGACACATTTAAAGAGGGCCAAAAAATATATCTGATACATACAAACATTTGCATTCGTCCTTTTTTACTTTCACATATTTTCGACGCCCTTTGCTTCGTGTATCCATCCATTACGTGATCTAAATGATTTCTATATCGTAAATAAAGTCGTTCTTAAGGCAGGGTTGAAAATAAATAACGCTTCCAGTCGATATATCCTTTGTGAAGACTGTATCAGCTTGGTACGCGAGACATCCATTAAAGATATTCCCATGAAATCTCTGTGCTCGTACAGCTATCAAAGGGGGATCGATATGTATCCCAGCAAATTGCTTAAATTCATGCGATAGTACAACCTTTCACTGAACAATCCTAATGATGAATACCATGCGATACCTGCATAGCTTTGTTCCTGTAGGCATCATAAATCGTGATACATCGCGTAGAACGGTATACGGTGCCTGCGCGGTCAAGCGCAAGCCCCCAAATGACTATTCTCACGGGGAAATAACCGTGATCGAAATAATTTGATACTCATCGATTTAATAGTAATTTGCGTCACCGCTAAATTGCATTGTTTAAACGAATTATTATCAAATCTAATAATAGCATATTCGATCATTAATAGCGCAGAATTGGCATTTTACGATACATCTATAATATTACTTTAATTAATCTTTTAACTGCATGCGATTTAAAATATTATATATACACTCGATGCTTATCATTTATATACACATAGCTTGTAGATAAAATTAATTATCTCTTTGAATGTTTCCTTCGATGTTTCCAAAATGTTTCTTCTTTACAAATTAAAGAGAAAGAGTTTTACATTTATTATTTTTGTTAATTTAAGAAAACTTGTTTTATGACACATAATATGTCCAGATTCTTTAAACATAAATACAGAATAATTTTCATTTGATTTGCGACAGATGCAAGTAATGTTATAAATAAACATTTTTAATTGCGTTTTAAGTAAAGAAACAATAAATTGGTAGTAATATTCAAGCAAGGAATACAGCAGTGCACGACAGGAAGGACAATGGCTCATCGACCCTCCGCAACACGTGACTAGATGGGATTTATAAGGTTGTAAATTATGTCTGTAACAGAACATAGTCGATATACTTGGTAACACGACCGGATTCTGACACGAGTTGCTCCACGAATATAATGCGAATTATTAATACAATCGGAAACAATAATAATATATAAATCTAGTTTCATATAATTAGATCTTTGTGTCATTAAAATTAAAATTTTCATTTTTATTTCAAAGAAAGTCATTTCAAAAAATTCAAAGTTGTAAATGTATCTTTATGATTTTAAGTCATTAAATGTATACACAATACTTTATTTAAAATTTAATCTCGAATACGCGATGTTTTTCATTTTTCAAATTTTTAATTAAAAACTTACCTAAAAAAATTATTAAATTATTACTTCGAAAATGAGAAAGTGATGAGTGATAGTAGCTAATTGAATTTTTGTTTATTGTTACAGAAAGCTTTTGCTAACGCCAGATGACAGGAATGAATTGTGATTTGGAATTTATTCTGCATACTCTCCGTTTAGCTTTATATATGAATAGCGCGTGTTGTCAACAGAGAGCTGTCATTGCCACCAGCGCAACGCGTCACAACATCAGGCACGAATGCTCATGGATACGCTCTACCGATCGTAAACCGCTTCGGAACATAAGCACGAAATACACCTCAGGAAGTCATCTTCACTCCCTATTCGGAGCATGCGGGGAATCGCAAATGACAATTACAGGCGATACTCGCGAAACCAACGAATTTAATTTGCAAGACGCAACCAGCAAATGGTCGAAAATTCTAGATTATTTTTTGGATTATATAATGTAAAATAATGTTATATACGTACGTTAAAAACTCATTTGACACAAATTCAAATGTAAAGTTGCGTTATAATAAATTTTACATAATAAAATCGAATATTTGCATATATATAAGATAAATTAAATTTTTTTTTAATTTAGTGAAACAATAAGAATTAATACGAACAATTTAAGTGATGTGAACAGTTTAATAATAATCACAAAATAAATATGAATTTTCGATGAATTAATAAACAAGTTAAAGAATTAATAAAAAATTATGCAAATTAGAAACTTGCACATTGCTTCCTCATAATTTTATTTCCTTTCCTTTATAATATCAGTAAAAATGTCTCATGTAAAAATATTTAAGCCGATATCTAAAAATTTGAGGAAGTTAGAGCAACCACATCTTTTTCTTTAAATCCAAAAATTTTATAAAAATTGAACCCTTTCATCAATTTTCATCAAATTTAATATCAACCATCCTTTAATGATATTCTATTCATGTAAAAATATTTAGTCCCATATCTCAAAATTTACGAAAGTTAGAGCAACACTCTTTTCTTGAAAAATTCAAAATTTTATAAAAAATAAACCCCTTTAAATCAAATTCAATACTAATCAATCTTTAATGATACTCTATTCATATAAAAAAATTTGCCCGATATCTCAAAATTTGTGGAAATTAGAGCAACCACGTCCTTTTTATACACATACATACACACATACGAATATTTTGTAAAAATGTGATATTTTGATATTTTAGAACATTCTAAATACATTGGCATCGAAATTAAAAAAAAAAAAATATGAAAACAAAGCTTCTTCTATGAAGAAGCAAAAAAAACGTTATTAAACAACAAATACCAGTATAATACTTATAGCGTATCTATATTTAAAAAAAGGGAAGAGATAATTCTATATATATTTTGATCATTTCTAGATTTTTGTTAAAAAATATATATAATGACTTAATGTGTGTGTGTGTGTGTGCGTGTGAACACACACACAAAACAATATTAAATTGCTATGTAATATATCTCTCATATCCTTTTGCGTCACAGTATACTTCAACTTCAAAACGATACGATATTACGACCGTGTGTTGACGTCTTTATCATCCGGAAATAATTTTTTTTTTTTTTTAGATGTTCTTTTATTTTTTGTGATAGGATACACATCGTTAATAATTACGATAATAGTTAAGAAAAAAATAATATGTGTATAATTATATGATATAATCATATAATGATTATCTAATGCATGGGATTTCCGTAATAAGATTTATTATTTTAATAAACCGAAACTTTGTGTCTAACAGCTGGTATTTACTTTCGCTTTTTAATATTATAACCAACTGTTTTTTTTTTTTTTTTTTTTGGAAAATGATATTGATACTTCATGCAATGGGATTTTGGCAATGATTTGTGACAATACTGTGTGTACTTGAATTTCGAATTTAGTTTGTGGCTGTATATATTGTGTATGTATTGTGGCGGTATATATCGGCTTTGTATCATATTCCTATTTTCTAGTCATGCAGCTGTTGCACACTATGCGTTTGTTCAGAAATTCTATGGCACATGTATTTAAATTTTCTAAACTAAAGTGTGTATGTGTGTGTGTGTGTGTATTTGAAATAAAAATTAATATATTATACAAAATAGAGAACATGTATTATTCTCGACTTCCATTGCGGAAGAGTAATTTATCTTAATAATATGACTGTACAATAATAATAAAATAATTTACGTCTACATTCGGCAAATAATTTGGCAACATATATTCTGTTATAAATAATCAATTTCTTTCAGGATCTATAGTACAATACTGATAGCAGTCCATAATATATGAATCGTATTTACAACAAGAAATATGTATATACGTTATCCGTTATCAATGTTCATCATATAGTCGCAATCTCCTTGTGCCACAGAATTCTGCAAATAATTTAATTTCTATTTATAACATGTACCTACATTAAGTACGATAGAAAATGTATACTTTGGAACACAATCCGTGAATTTGTGTCTCGGTGAGAGCCGAGACCTATTTCGCGTGGTCGATTGCTGACGTCATAGCTGTACTATACATATTGGTATACATACGTAAGAACGCACACTCGCTCACAGCAAAATGAAACAAATGAATGAATAAATATATACACTCATATAAATATTTGCATTTTCAGAATATTGCAAAATATTTTGTACTATGATAAACATTATATAATAAGCACTATAAGTACTATATAATATTAATTCAAATTCTCAGTGCACTGCTTATGCAATTTATTTATAATATATCGGAAAATTTAATAATTCATCCATCATCGTCTGTTGAGTAAAAAAATACAAAATACAAAAATGTATTTATTGCTGTAAAATTTTAAAATATTAAAATAAGCGTGCAAATCGATAGCGAAAATAATCACGGCGAGGTAAAAGTCTTTCATCTCCGTTATCATTACGAAACGGCGCAATATGCACAGCCGGCGCATATGTGTAACTCAACTTTATCGGATTTAACCACTTGTACATAATGATACCTGCTGCTGCAGGCAGCATTCGATTATCTAATCTGCAAATTCCGTGTATCTATGAATGCAATTAATCACGAGCGCCTCGAATATAAAGCACGTGACAAATTGACGTCATGGGAATCTCTTAGCGCTGATTTGCAATCTTCTGTTAGCATTTTGGCAGGAGTTCTGTCGAGGCATGCTCGAGAGAAAAGACATCTCTCATTACTCATCTACTACTATCACAACCATTACTGTCATTACTACCACTACCATTACCATCGCTATTTTCTGCGCAATAGTTTATTTTCACAAGCGCCTGCATTTATAGAGCGCGTATTTAAATCGTTCTCGGTTGCGGTGCGGCAATTGTTGAGCGCGCATAAAAAGAATCTATTGTATCTACAGCGGGAGCATCGATATAAAAAAATCTGAATTTTCGAGTTCACAAAATCGCAAAGTGCGCAAAGATATCGGTGCCGATATTACGCAAACGAAGGCAAGAAAAACAGAGTCACAAGGTGGAAAGTGACGAGCATCGCATAGCGCGAAACTCGAATTGGTGCAATCATAGGATGTAACGACGGGTAAAATACAAACTCAATGTCGCTTGCATAACTGTGAACTGTTATTTTGGCGCGCGTGCGTTCTCGCATATTGTTTCGCAGAAAATTTTTCCTCGTGCTGCGAGAAAAATTTTCTGTTCCTTTTTTACATTGACAAGAAACAAATAGGCGTATTAAAGATATATGAAACTGGTAACATATAAATTATTCATTAATCATTTTGTTACACAAATATAAATGTAAATATAAATGTAAATATAAATTATATATCTAAAATATATATATATATATATATATATATATATATATTATATCTTATATTTATTTATATAATACAATATAATGTAACGAATATATAACGTCGCATTAAAAGAATGTTTCCAAATTTACTGGAAAAATTTTCTATTCTTTTATATTGACAAGAAACGAATAGGCGTATTAAAGATATGGAGCTGATAATATAAATTCATATAATCCATTAATCATTTCGTTACATAAATATAATTTAAATATAAATTATATATCTTGAACATAAAATTTATATATCATATCTTATATTTATTTATATAATACAATATATATAATGTATCAAATAATATATAACGTTACATTAAGAGAATGTTTCCAAATTTACTGGAAAAATTTTCTATTCTTTTATATTGACAAGAAACGAATAGGCGTATTAAAGATATGGAGCTGATAATATAAATTCATATAATCCATTAATCATTTCGTTACATAAATATAATTTAAATATAAATTATATATCTTGAACATAAAATTTATATATCATATCTTATATTTATTTATATAATACAATATATATAATAAATATATAAGAGAGTCGCATTAAGAGAGTGTTTCCAAATGTACTGATAAATTGATTATTGCTTTCTTCTGTCGGTATTCTCTATATCAACGAATATCTATCTTCATCTAAATGTTTCGTTAATATTACAACGAATAGTATGTAAACTTTATCGCAGAGCTAATATTCGTTACGCAAGGGTGATTCGTAACTTGCCAAATCCAATCTCCATAATTCTACAATTACATTATGGAAATATAACTCTCGCCGAAAGTGGATTACACGATTGAGAGTCTGTTCGCATCCGCTACTCCGCTCGCGAAATTTCGCGCGCAGCTAAATGCGTCCGTTAATTAAATAATCCGGTTATCCGAGCATTTTGCAAACATTATTTGCAACAACAGATTTTCTGCGTTGAATGAATCTCATAAAACTCGGTGTTCGGCAACGTCGAGGTGACGTGTCACAAAATTGCAGAGACATGTCAATCGCAAATTCTCGAAATTGCAATGTTGAAAAGGAGGGAATAAGATGAGATACAACGAAATTACAATAGATGAATTCGTAGGTACGCTCCATTTCGCACGGCGAGCGCTTCCTAATTCGTGTCAATCTCTATCATTATGGAATACAGTTGCGAGATGCCGAGACGCGAGTTACTTTCCACTTCAGGCGCTAGGTATGAGAGTTCGCGTTTTAGGTTTCACGAACAATGCAGCCATCCTGCTCGAGGCGCATTTGCGCATTACTTGTGATACAGCTGTTCTGAATTTTTCGAATACCTTTCTCTAGCTTCCAAATACCACAATTCTGCATTTTTAAGCATTAGCTGTATTCCAGAAATTTTCGAACAGAACATAAATCGAATTAAATAATTTCATATAACTTTTTTTCTAAAAATATGTATAATATAAAAAAATATAATAATATAATGTTAATATCAATTGGCTCATTAAATTAGACATTAATAATTCGGTCTCCTTTTTGTCTACTTTTTTAAATGCCACTCATACTTTTTGCATTTAAGACAAGTGCGTATATAAAGTTTAAAAAATATAGGAAAATAGACATAAGAACGAATGATGTTAATGACAATATTAATTACAGAGCTTAATAATCGGAATTATTTTGTAGCACGTGACTCGAGGCACGAATTTCTGATTAGCAACAGACTACGTGATAATGTATCGATGAAGATTGAACAAATAAGAACTATGTAATTAATTATCTTGTGCATATATACGAATGGTACAAGCAGACTCAAGATAATACAGCAACCGTGTTTAAAGAAATAAATAAAGTCTGATACATATCAGTACAAATAGATACACACTCGTGTTATTCGTGTTTGTACAAAAGCTAACTAATTGTATACTTTTTAATCGTTCAATCTTTATTGATTTACCATGTTTTTGCAGTCTACTACTGATAACGAATTATCATCTAAAGTCACGTGTGTGACTGCGAACTGCTTAACCGCAAATTGATGCGTTCTTTGCCACTTATGTATGCACTGTCACTATGTCAATATTATTAAATAAAGACAATATGTGACGATACTCTCTTTCTTGTGAAATTCCATTCGCGATCAATTATGAGATTTATCTCTTCAACAGGCCTGCTCAATAATTTTCCTCAAACAGAATTAAGCCTTTCTTAGGGGAGTGGCTAATTGAATACTATGACAGGGGCGCTTACAGGCTCCAGAAGCGCTGAGAGCAAATAAAATGACATGGACTCGCATGAGTTATGAGTTTTTAAATTTAAATAGTAATTATAATAAAAAAAATATTTAAATTATTTAAAAAAATTCTTAATCAGCATACACACAAAAATTTTGACTAAGTTTTATGTTTAGAATAAGAATGTTAAATCTTATTTTTTAAATCGACCAATCAAATAAAATTGGCTAAAGGCGCAATTTTTTGAATCAGCCCTGGATAGAATATATACGACGGTCTGTTTAAAGATACATTAGTCTGAGATCTAGCAGCGCAAAAATATAAAGTTCCGTGACTCAATTCATGAACAAGTAAAATAAAAAAAATATTGAGAAGCAATTATACGTAATTGCGAGAAATCATTATTGACAATCGAAATCATTTTAATCCTACGGTATATTTTTATAATTTCTAATTCTCTTTCCGTATAAATGGATATAATTTGCCGAAAAAAATTTAATTGTTTGTCGAATAATTTCTGTATGATTGTCGCTATTCGAACTGCAAAAATATATCCGCTTTCGAAATACAAATTTATTATGTACCATGTCTTATTACTTTGCGCCTATTACTTTATTTTTATTAATCAATTTATGTCAAAAATTTAATAAATTTTATAAATTAAAAAGATAAAAAATTCTCCCTCTATTAATATAGTATTTTTATAAAAATAGATCAATTTCTCTAAGATTAATCATTATAGATGAATCATTATAGTCATGTAGTCTATAAAAATAACAGCACATGACCGATAAGTATCCATGATTGCAATACAATTCCTGAAAGTTATCTGTTATAGAGATATATTCGCCGATACGTGATATTGATAATCTGTCAATCAGCCGTCCTGCATCGTCGCGAATGACATCTCTGACGGACGCGCGCTAGCATGATAGGCTACTGTTACTTTTTAAATATAGCAGCTGTAGTGTGTGGACTTCCCAGTATTACGTCGGCGGCTGACCACGTCGCATGGTCTGTAAATTCACTCGCAATCGGATTCTATTCTGTGCTGCGAAACGGAACGAATGGCGTCTCTTCGAGTGCTGTGAATGAAATCGTGAACGTCGTATGGTGATTGACTGACGATCATAGATTTTCCTCGACATCTTATCCTCCATCTCGATCGGGAAACTGATCGGATTCACTTATTCGGAACGTGGAAATCCTTCGTAATTTTACCGATAGACACTTCAATCGCGAAGCTGACATTTGCATCCAGTGTTATCAAATCACTCGAAATTTATCATCGGCGTGACTAAATAATAATAAAACGCCGTACGAAATAATGCTTACGTAATAGTAGTATTATTATCAGCGCGAAAGGAGCGCGTACTGACCTTGACGAACTTGGCATACATCGTTCAGAATGCGGATAACGCGGATGCGCGGTTCGATATTATCGAACATGTGACACATTACAGGTAATGCAATATTTCGATCAATAAAAAAATGGATTTTTTATAATAGATAAAAGAAATTTCTAATATCCAGAGTTCATCATTTTATAAAAACTTCAAAGAGATTCAATATTTTTTGCGTATTAAAGCGAGGATTTAATGATTTAATCCAAATGAGTAACAACTTATGAAATAACATCTGAGTTTAGAAACTTTTTGACGAGAAGTTTTCGCGTAAAATACAGAAGATAAAACTTGTAATTTTACACTTGCGAAAAAGTTTCAGTATTTCATTACAATATTAGGCGAGCATTTCGCGCCAGGGAACATATCTTTTATATCTTTTTATATATATAATAACAAAAATTGAACTTCTTTCTTCTTTAAATTATTTCTGTCATTCTTTTTCAATTGGTTCATCGAACAAGTCGCACAAGCTTCAATAGAGTGCTACTCAGCAATATAATATTTTTAATAATAGGATTTAGACTTTACAATACCCTTCATGATAAAATTCTTTTCATGATAAAATAAGCGGCAAGAATATTCATTCATTGCTCCTTTTGATTTATGAATAAATGTTAAATAATGTTAAAAATCAACTTCTTTGTTAAGAAATTTTAAATATTGAAGATAATTTAATCCCCCGCCCGAATAATTAAATTCTATATTATTATTTATGTAGAGAAAAATATGTAGAGATTATTACACGTTTCTATTTTAGAACATATTATTTATCCTTACTTAGTAAGATTAACAGATCAGTTCCTTATGCAACTGCTATAAGTAATACGTAATGTACAGTAATTATTTTGCAACAACTTTTTACGCAAACCTGATATCATAATGCTTGAAATGTAAGAGCAACTGATCCGTTAGCTTATTAAAAAAAAAAAAAAAAAAAAAATTATAGTTAATAAAAGTGACAACATACATTTTCATTTATCTAATAATTTCAACCTTGAAAATAAAAATTAATTTCAATGACAAAAGAATATTTTCTTATCTACCGCAAAAATTTGCGAATAGTAAAAAGATATTTAATCAAGATGTGTGTGTATGTGTTTTACATACCAAATATATTTAAAGATAATTATGTATATCTTTATTATATTTTTTCATCACTGATAAATTTGCATAAGAATTGTAATTGTATATTCTGATTATTATATCATTGCATTATCTTTTACGCTATAATTTCACTGGCTGAGCCAAAATGTACGAGTCTCATTATAATTGCAAATTCGTTCGATCGCTGGATATGAATTCATTCAAGGAAACGCTCGGATATTACCCATTAGCATCAGAAACGCGATCGGACTACGGCTGTATTTGAAGACGCTGTGATTATTCATATCACGATCCTGCACTTTTCTCTTACGGGATATTCGCGACTAGTATCAAGACACTTCGTGCAACGTGTCCAATATATATGTCCATTGATTTAACTATGCTAATATATGAGAATTAAATAAGAATCAAATAAGAATTATATATACTGAGAAAAAAAAGTTGTTGATTTGACTTAATGTGTTCAACTGATTATTATTCTTTTAATTGAAATATTTAAGTATTTAAGTCAAATACGTCATGTTAAATTTAATATGTCGTATTTAATTTAAATACTTAAATATTTCAATTAAAGAAATAATAATCAATTGAACACATTTAATCAAATCAACAACTTTTTTTTCTCAGTGATACAAATCGCTGTATATAAAAACATCATCAGAATATTGAATGAAAATTTCATAAATCTCTCGAATTGCATTTACACTGTATCTTGGCATCCTACTTTAAATACCACACACATCGTGCAATCATAATATATACGGCAGCTTGATAAACTCAATCAAATACAAAAGTATTAACTAAAGATTATTCGTTGACGGAATGATGATTTTATTCTTGCTGACGTAAATTTACGTATAAACGTATTATAATGATGAGGTAAATAGATACAATAATCGCAGATCATTAAAAAGTAACGAACACGAGATAAAATTAAACTTCGATAAATACGCCGACCTCGCCTCCAAGTAGTGATTCAGTCGCGGTTTACGTCACTTAAGGTAGATATGTTACTTGTTTTTGCGCTGCGAGATTGATTCGCTAGATGATAAATATAGTCTCCCGGAGCCGCCAAAACGAGATCCGAATTCGAATAAAGACTTAAGTGTGTTCTCGCATACAACAAACTAGCTTTTAATAACCGCGTCTGTCCAGTTTCGTTCTTTTTTTTTTTTTTTTTTTTTTTTTTCCGAACGCGACTGCATCTTTGGCTCGAGGATAGGCGATAGGAGAGAGAAAGAGAAGAAGAGAACTAGAGTCTCTTCGCAAAACTTTCCGCAATAATTCGGCACAAAAAAACAGCAGCGAAGCAACATCTGACGCTGTCAAAAAGTCCCTAATAGGAATCTGGACGGGCAGGGAGAGAGAGGGAGGAGGGAGGGGGGGGGAGGGGAGAGGCCCTGTAATATGACAGACGCGACCCCGTGTCGCTCAGGTTTTTTGCTACAGCAACGGTTCCATCGCCGTCATCAGCAACTATACCGCCACGAGCGACACGGAGAAGAGTCCAGGTCGTCGTGGCAGCTGGATTTGCATTGTAAAGTTTCCCGTCTCTCGCGTCCTACGTGCGCAATTTCGCTCAATTGCGCCGTCGCTGCTGCCAGCTCTTCGGAACGGGTAAAGCTAGTTACAAAAGCTCCTTCGCTTCTTCCCATCCTCGTCCTTCCATCGTCTTCCGCGATCTGATAAAGGTTCCATGCATTCCGCTCCCAGAGGGCCCCCTGCCCCCGATTCCAGTGGAATTTCGGTAGCGTTACAGCGGCGAAACGTAATGTCGGCTTTAGTTACAGAAAAGACACTTCGGACACTTTATTTTCACTATAAATTCTCCGGTAAATTTGCTACCCTAATTTCTCATTGGCGGAAATTTCATGAGATATCCCTTTCTCATGATTTCTTCATTTTTAATATTAACTATTCTCTCAATTTCTTTTATCAAGTTTCAGAAATTAACATTACATTTAAAATAAGATATCTAATTTAAAATTAAATAAGAAATAAGAAGATTTGTAAAAAAGTTGATAATACATTAATAATAAAATCCATAGTTGAATCAAGATAACAATTTTGGGATATATGTAGCTGTGATCAATCACGATCAATTTTATTTTATCTCGTATTAGAGCGAATGTCATCAAACAAATTCAATTTAAGCGACAAGTTTTTTAAAAAAAAGCGATGACATAAATCAAGATTAAAATCTCGTGTTAAAAACAATTTTCATGTTGATTAGATGTTTCCATTTAAGTTACTAATCGATGTCAAGTAGAAGCGTCTTTTATACATTATCTATTATTGTTAAATTCCTCAATATCACAAACAAGATAAATGGTTCAAAAGATTTTTTTGTCGAAGATTATAAGATTTTTGCTTCTGTTAAGTCATATAAGTATAAGAACGCATAGATGACATTAAATAACTGTAAAAATTACGGATGTATTAACTTTTCCCATTTTTCTTGAATTGCATCAAATAATGAAGTAATTAAATATATTTAATATAATTTCTTTACGCAAACCTCTTTTTTAAAACCTAATTAACTTAAGTTTATATTTTTGTTGTGCACTTGATAGTAAAAATGATTTTAACTAATTCTTGTGTATATATATATATATATATATATATATATATATATATATTCTCTTACATAATATTTTTTATTTAATATAATTTTACACAAAGATTTAGTTATTATAATATTTTCTTTAATTTAGATAAAATAATTGGTACATATACATTGCATACAACATTATTTATCACCGTCTATGGTTAGTTTAGATAATAAAATTAATATTGCTTTTTATTATATTAATAATATTATCAATAATAATTTAAATAAATAAATAATATTAAATACATAAACAATATTAAGTAAATTTAATATTTTTAATTTTAAATTTAATATTTTAAATTTTAAATTTAATATTTAAAATTTTAAATTTAATATTTTAAATTTTAAATTTAATACTTTAAATTTTAAATTTAATACTTTAAATTTTAAATTTAATATTTCAAATTTATAATAATATTATAAATATTATAAAAATAAATAAAAATTATTATTCTGGAATAGAAGTTTGTTTAGTATGGGTAGTTTGTTTAGTAACGTCTATTAAGTATTCACCAATTATTCGTTAATTATATACTGCATGACATATGCGATGACGAATATGTATGGCATAATCTAAAAAATATATGTATAATATAATGATAAACTTTATCACACAATGATAAACTTCGTGGTACATATTTTTATTTTACCAATTATTTCGCATAATCGTTCAATTTTTACGGACTTGTAGACGGATATACGACAGGAAGAAGCGCGGCGATTAGGTCAATTATCTTATGTCTGACGAAACATACATTGCACAATGCGACACAATGCGATATGTCAAATATATACGAATGCGCGCATATATTTATGACTAATTTGTGCAAATCGGTAATTAAAGGAAATTGTAATTTATGTCGAACGTACAGAAAGGAATACCGCAACTACATTTGCATTGTGGAATTGCATCCCTGGTATCATGCAGCAATAAATTGTATTATTATGCTCTCCACAGCAATTTGGATTATTAAAATTGTTGTTAGTTGTGTGTCCTGCTCTTATCGTTCTCTTTCTCTCTCACTCTCTCGTGTGACCTTTCTTATAATACGTTTAGCCAAGACACAACTCCGTAATACGATAATAAAAATTACAATATTTTTTGCAAAAGGATAATTTGTACGCATTCAATTTAAATTATGCGCAAATATCGATAAAATAGACTTTTTATAAAACGTTTAAATCGTACAAACATAAAATTATTCTTATTAATTCAATATTGATAGAATCATACAATTTAAAAAAAAAACCACAAAAGAATATATTAATAAATTATGAAAGTTTATGTTTACTCAATCTTCCGAAATTTTCTTCTTAATGACATTTTTTATTCAATGTATCTGAAAGTCTATAAAGTAACAGATTTAATTCAGAACAAATATGAATATGAAATAAAATAATATCGAGATAACTGATGACTAATATATATATAGATAATAAAAAGCTGTCTAAATTTATTCACTTCTTTATTAATGCTATCATTTTATCCTTTATAAATTACAAAAAGTAAAACTAAAACTTTTTTGTATAAGCTAAAAAGTGAAGGTACCAGCAAGTTGGTCCTTAAATTAGTTCATTGATCGAAATGTGATGTTAGAAACTTTGTTAATTTCAAAACTTTACAATTAAACCGCTGACAGACTGTCTTTATTATTAATAAAGTGTGAATAATAATGTGAATAAAGCGCAATATTAGTGTGAAAAATATGCGAAAATGTAGCGCGTCGAACATCCTCCGATGATATGATTTGACAATCAAAAACACAAAGCGTATATAGAAATAAATTATAATATATTTAGACAAAATATAATATTAGAGAGATAAAATTATGCAGAAAATAGTGGCAAAGAACCTATTCATTCGTCAAATTTTTACATATTTACAATTTTATTCGACAATTTCAAATGTATTGCAATTGTTTGACAAATCTTACTGCATATCGCGACGTATATAAAGTCACATCTATTTATATATGCTATATCCCTCATACGTATACACACAATGAGATATTTGTATCGGCTTGACAAATATCTGTCGAGTATATTTGGAACTGCCGTAATGGGTCAGTTAACACGAACCCGGAGGCGAGTCAAGTGGACAAATTACTTGCTGCAAACTACCTGTCGTGTGCAAAACATCTGCCCGCCTAAAATTAACGATGGGACAAGTAGTGTTGCAAGTCAAACCAAATAGATAGGTCTTCATTTGCGCAGTGAACAGAAAGGTCTCCTCTATTTTCGGACACACATGCATATATGCATAAATTTTTTCGCGCTATGTCATATTTCAAACGTCAGTAGAATTCCGTTTCATCCCCACTCATTTTATTTTGATAATAAAAAATAAAAATTATTTTATGCGTCATAGTTGATATTTTATATATCAAATATAAGCCATAATTAAAAATTTAATAAATATTTTATTTATATTATATTTAATTATATTTTATTTATATTATATTTAATTAAATTTTTTAATTATATTTTAATTATATTTTTAATTATAATTTAATTATACTTTATTTATATTATATTGAATTATATTTTATTTATATTATATACAATAAATAAAAATTTAATTTTAATTTTTTTTCAAATATAAAATATTTTCATTAACAAAATTTCTTTCAGCCTTAAATGTAAAATTTTTCTACGATTCTTGGATCTAAATTTATTTCAAAGAACAACAATATAAAATCCTACGAGAACTTATAATGGAGATAACGACGATTATCGTGTTGCTACGAAGGACATGCTGTGTTTTTATGTATATAAATGTTTTTATTCTAATATAGATTGCGCGTAATATTTTCAATATCTATAGGAAAAGTCACGCGGGTGTATGAGATATTTCAAGGGGCATGATCACACGTAAAATCCATCAACAATTTCAACATTCTCTAACAGTCAGTATTTTTTTTTTTTTTTTTTTTTTTTTTTTTTTGGTCACGAAATCAATCTACTATGTGGACCGATGGAGCGTGCACGTCAGCGTACCAAAAATGGCAATCGATTCTCAGAACGAAATGTAAATCGTCAGATTGTCCCGTCGAGCAGAGAACACTCTTCGTGTCGGTTGAAAGTTTAGCACAATACTTCTCTCCGTGTTCTGTTATTCAGCGATATACAATGTGTTTGCCATAGCTGTGTGAATACTATATCCTGTGTGAATCTATATCCGACCAATTGACTTTCATGAACACGTCAATCAATGGTGTGTGACTCATGTAACATCGCGGCGCGGAAACTCGCGCGAGATCGCTGCAATAAAAAATCAGCGGAAAATTGTAGTTGTCGTACTTAATTGTATACTTTTCTGAGAAAACCGCAATGTCGGTCGCGCTAATTAATAAGCAGGCATATAGTATCGACGACCAAGAACGAGAAAAAATTGATGTAACTCAGGCTATAAATAATTTGCCACAATTTATCCTTTTATCTTTGATCTTCCTGCAAACGATCTTTCTGCAAAAATATAATTTGGAAAAGCCAGCATAGATCCGTCGCGGAAATGTGTACATATAAATTGCGATAAAAACATCCGGTTTTTATTTTAATTAATTATGATGTTTGTAATAAAGATCTAACTTATCTTGCTAATAATGTTTCAAAGATTTCTTACGTCAGCTTAGCTTTATACGTATAATTTAAAATAATAATGATTATGTAAACTCATGTATCAAGTATTATGTTGTAGATATACTATTATAATTAAAATTATATATGTATATATATGTATATATATATGTATATATATGTATATATATATGTATATATATGTATATATATATGTATATATATATTTAGATTTTTTCATTCTATATACATATATCTAATATATGTGTATTATAATATTAAAGTAGATAATATATAGAAACCACGGCATCTTCCAAATAATTTAATTAAATTATTATTACAATAAAATATAATAAAATATTAAATAATCATAATTATCTGAAAATATATATTACACATTTTTTATCATTATAATTATATTAATTGGTAGTTAATATTACGTTTAATTTGTCATTTACTCATCTTTCCTTAATTCTCACATAAAAATTATATATTTATATCTAATATCGTAAATTATATATTTATAAAATTATTGTTTAAAATATTTATATAATTTATATTTATATAATTTATCTTAATGCATAAAATCTGGAAGCTGAAAATGTGACGACAGTCGATAATCTTTTAGTGAGTCCAAATGCAAATTAAAATAGGTTGACGTTTTGAAGATTATGTTAAGAGATTATTTATTCCGCCGTAAAGTTGTTAATTTACGTTATAATGTCAGACGCGTAAGAGACGCACTCACTAAAGCTACTCACTATAAATTTTCGAAACAATTACGATGCTAGAGGTATATGTACATAAAGGTATATTAAACACTATAAAACTTCAGCTTCTAATCTATTTACAAATATTTTTTTTGCGATTAAAAACTATTACATTTTTTAATTATACAAAAGTATGATTTTACAAAAAATATGAGCTTTGAGTCAATAAACCCTTTAAAAGGATTAAAACATTAAAACAAATGTTATTAAAAAGAACAATTATTTAAGAAAAATGGAAGCATAGAAAAAAAGATAGTAATTATTAAAATAAAAATATCATATTTTTAAAAAGTAAAAAATCTTTGTTAGACAGCTTTGATTAAAGACGTTCGAGAAATTCAAGGACGCCATTGCTAATATCATATTTAAAAAAATGAATAATGTATTACATAGAAATACGCAATCATATTTATGTAGACATCGTGACAATCTTAGGCTATTTAAATTTATTAATAGGAAAAGAGGAAAAGAAAGTAAATCAAAATTACGATATAAGACTTATAGTCTCCACTGTAGCATTAAAATCTCAAAAGGATTTATTTATGTATGCAAATTCGCATTAAATTATATAAATTTGCATAAATAAATACGTTTCTGTCATTGAACAAAATGAGCACTACGACTGAGAACATTAAAGGAACTACATCGGCAGCGATTTATTTGACACATCGCATTGTTCGCGTATTACAAATACTGATAAAATTTATGGTAAAAAATTACAGTTGAAAAATTACGATGTAAAGTACAGAATACGTGATCATCGCAAGGACGGAGCATCTCATTAAACTGAAAGATTTATTACCTAGACATATATATATATATATAAAAAAATAAGTTTACACACAGTTTGCAAAATTTTCCATCTTAGAAATCAAAACAGTTCGTATCTATCTTCTTAGAGACGCTTCTTGAGACACTTAAATAACTTAACGGGGATCAAATTAACATACTAATCGAAAGAATAAAACTTGAAGGACGACCCGTGCGGATTTTGAATAATCTCGGATCGCGAGAGAAAGGTCAAATGGTCGACTATTCGATATAGTTAGGTTTCATAGCGCGTCTCCTGTACTACATTAGAGAAGGTAAATTAGCTCAATTTAAGAAAAGTGGTATATGAGAGTGGAACGATCTATATCATGATTACATTGCGACTTGCTAGGCCGTTGAAATCCCGATACGAGCTTCGCAAAAGAGCAAAATGACATATTGCACCGCGGTATCTCATACGTCCTCTCATATCGATGTAATCATTGTTAGTGGTAGAAGCATATCACATTCGCAATTTCGTTCTACTTTCTTATATGTATATATGTAAGCTGTATATATTCCCTTTTACATTCGCAACTAGTGCTGCACGAGAAAGAGCGACCATTACATACGCTCCATTTTTATCAATCCAGGCGATTTACCACTGAAAGAACTATAATATGGAAAAATGCCCGGAGCGAAATTTTTCAACAATTCCAACAAGGCGGGCCATATTGAGACTGCAACGAGGCTGAGAACGATCGTTCTCTCTTCTCTTCTTTATTTTATCTTGTTTTTTTTTTTTTTTTTTAAACCGTGTCAAGATTTTCTCCAAATCCAAGGCGAGATCTCAGGCCGGATTGTTACAATCCTCGGTTTAACATCGATATCTACATCGAACCGGTGATTCGATCATGGATTACCAAGTTTAGCGGTAGTCTAATCTAGTCAACTCTAGTCAAGTTGAGTTTATATTCGATGAAGTGCGGAGAAACTTGCTTTGCAAACCGGTTACTAATGCTAAATTTACTTCACCAACTGTGCAAACTCGCTGGAACATCAGCACAGTCCACCAATCCCATTCATTCGATAATTTTAGGAGATCCGTAATTAAACTAATATCTGTGTAAGTAGTCAAATATTCCAATTAACAATGAACATCGATTATTATCGATAAAAGTATGTGATTTGTATATATATATATATATATATATATAT
>JBCEZX010000031.1:322569-335488 GCA_039654345.1 Cataglyphis cursor
AAGAGTGTGGGGTGTGTATATATATATATATATATATATATATATATATATATATATATATTCAACAATATTGTAATAAAATAAAAATAAATTGATTATTAATATTCTTTATATATTAAAATATTTTGTTATGGCTCGTAACGTTAATTGTTATAATTAAAATTTAACTTTTTTTTATTTATTTTTAAAAATTTTTGTACGTATACGGCACAAATTTTTGTTTTAAGTATATGAATATATATATGTATAAATAAATGTTTCATGCGACATTATTCGTTGATATAAATATTGTACTACTATTAATTTTATTTATCATCTTGCATTTTCTTGATAGAATTTCCTTATTTACTCATCACAAACATATATCAATTTATTAATTCAAATATTATCAGTATCAACAGGTATTATTTGTTGGCAGACATTGTCGTTATCCAACGTGTTATCTAATTATAAATTAGTCAAACATTCTTAATTGTTATCCGATGCAATCCACCGAATATATGCATCGTGTTAGAATGTAGAAGAGATTTCTAAAGAGAGCAGTAATTTTCCTCATTTCTATTTACATTTTCAGTAGAACACAATAAGGAAATTAAAATACAAAGCTTCATATGTCTACTAAGCATTTTAAATCATCATGAATATATTATTATATAATAACGTATAAGCATACACGTGCATATTATAATATCACACAATATTATAATTTATATGTTTATTTTTTATTTTAATTTTTAAAAAGTTTTGAGATTTGTACTATTCACAAGATAAATATAGACACATACATTCGCAGTTTGCTTTCAATCTTTTTCATACTATTTTAAATTAATAAAGTATTTTAAACTAACAATGAGATATAACAAAAAGGTGACAATAGAATGTCAATAAGTTAGCAATGCGTTTTTCTCAGAAAAAGAGAAATAAAAATGCACTTTGATCTAAAAAAATATAATCAAGAAAAAATATAATAAAGTAATAAAATAAATAAAATATAATAAATATAATAAAGAATTAATATTTATAACATGTATTATTACAGATACATATAATGTATATTATGATATTATTAAGTTTGTATATTAGTATGTGTGTGTATATTATGATATTATTATGTATTATATTATGTATTTGTATTATAATATTATTATGGCTTTTTATCTTTGGTTTTTATATTATTTTTTGTTTCATTAGTGAGGAGCTTTTATATCAATTATTTTTTATTAATTTAAATTTTATTTAATAAAAATTATACATTTAAAAGCATAATATTGATAAGAAAATTTTAAGAAAATTATATCAAACGGAAACACACAACAATATTGCAAATTATGATAAAATTCTTTATTGGACATATACATACACTTGTCATACTTCTCACAGGGATTTCAATTAAAAACATCGCAGCAAAAAATACGCTATTGAATCATACCAATTTATGTACACATGTAGCAACTCATAAAATGTAACATGTTTGAAAGCTATATTGGATATTCAAGAGCGGAATTTAACACTGACTCGACCCACAAAGATTAATGCTGTGATGTAGTTACGATTAACGAGATATTAATATACAGACATTCTCTCTCGTGTTACCTTGAGGCGACAAGTAATCATTATCTGCAATCCGAACGCGATATGACACGCACGAGGGAACCGCATCAAAATCAAGTCGCAACCACGACCAGAGTAGCCAGCCTTCCGGCATTACGTTGTGTAATCCGCGAACGAGAAAGCCGCAAATGTTCTCGGTGAAGTGCAATGCACCGAATACGCGAAGTTATTACGTCATTTTGCTAACTATTACGGCGCCTTGTCGACCTTCGTAAATCGTACACTACACGCGATAAAGCCTTCGATGTTTGCAGTCAAGATTGAAGAATGAGAATGAGCAGGATATGACGTACATTCCAGTGACTATCGTTGAACTTTAAACAGGATCTAAGATTTAACGGTAATTTATAGTCTTTCAGTCAAAGTTTAGTAAAACGCGTGTGAAATAAATATTTTATATAATTTGCGAGAGAATAAATTTAAAAAAAAAATAAATTATGTCTTTAATTATAATTTAATAAAGTTAAGATATTTTTCTTAAAAGAAAGAATTGCGAATTGGCATAATTTTGTGTGTACATATGCGCGTGTGTTTGTGCGTGTGCATTAAATTCTTTAATTATACAATAAATTAATATTCTTCTTTCATAAAATATAAATTAAGTTATAAAACTATTGCGTCACAGAAAGAGTAAAAGCATACGAAAGAGATTTTAAAGAGACATTTCAGTTTAAACACTTTCTGCTTGTTTACAAATTAGATATCGTTGAATGACGCTTTCGAAGACGGTGACACGACTCTCATTATCAATCACGTGATTATCGGGAGTATCGCAACGTGAGAGCAGATTCGCGAAACTACACCTGTTGTACCGCTATTACGTGATAACGTGATATTCATCACGCGTCTCGTTTCAAATCGCGTCGCGATTTTACACAATGAAATGGCATCTTCATTGCAACCGCCGAGGAAATTTGCGTACACCGTATAATAAACGCAGTCGAGAATCATTTATGAATGATTATCGCTAGGCGCGTGACGTTCATTACTCAGAATTTATTTTCAGTTTTTACATCATTATTATTGTCCATAATCCTTAATGAATTAACATACAATGTTTTCTTCAATAGAACGATTATATGCTTCCGGATGCAATCTTTACGCGAATCACGTCTGCGGTCTGGCGTTGACAGATCGCAAAAAAGAACGTAACGTAATTAACTAAATTGCGTGTCATGTTGTCAACCGCAATTTAACCACGAAAAAGCCTATTTAATAGCTTCCATTACGAACAAATTGTACAATAGTGTGTGAAAAAAATCTCAATCGAAAAAAACACATTGCAATTTAATGCCACGAATTTTCGCATTATTTCTTTATTTATTCGAAAAAATAAACTTATGTAATTATATAAAATCACATTTTTTAATCATATATAATTTTATATCTTCTCTTGCATAGCAATTATATCAGGCACACAAAGAATAAGTATTTCATATTTTTATATATAATTTTAAGAATAAAATATGTGTGTGTTAAGAATGAACTTCGATACGCAATCTTTTGATAAAAATACGATAATCTTATATAGAATCACAGACACATAGATTATATAAGTTTAACAGGAAATTGCAAGTATATATTTATCAATGATCACGTTTTGCTAATAACGAACAACACGTGAGAATATTTTATCTAAAAGAGAATTTAATATATATTTTTACTACCGTTGCAAGCATGTGTGAATGAAGCATTGATACGCATCATTGCGTTTTTAATTTTTCAATTAATTTTTCTTAAAGAGACAAAAAAACATGCATTTTTATTGATAAAATAATTAAGTTGTTTTACACAATAATATTTAAAAAAAAAATAAAATATTTTTGTCATATCTTTTACACAGAGAAATATACTCAAAAGCACACTCGGTGATTCATGAGATAAATTTTATTTATCTCTTTTCTAGCCTGCAGCAGCAATTAATTAGATATTAAAATAAAGTATTCCATGATGATTATAAAACGTCACGATTTCCAGAATATATTTCCATGAATTTAATGATCAGAGTTCTGTTGTACAAAATACATATTGCATAATGTGCAATGTGCAGGCATATTTTTAGAAATATTACGTTTCTGAGAAGAAAAGGATGATTTCACATGTGATGCAATAATGAATCTGAATGTACTTTATTCTTCCAAGTAAAACGGTCAAATTATGACATCGCAAAAAAGATTACTTTATAGTAACATAACAAAACGATAATCGGTATCATTATATGATTTCATGAAGTTAAAAAAAAAAGAAAAGGAGAGAGAGAGAGCAAAAGTGAGAGAAGTTGTTTATCTCTTCGGTGTATGACATAAGGATCGACGATAATAAAGATGACAATTCGTTGATTTATACCCAGCAAGTTTAAGTAGGAAAAAGCTGAAACAAGACGGCACGAGCCATCTGACATGATGCTCTTAAGAATCATTTATTTAAAAATGTGCTCCGTAATCACGAGCACATTTTTAAATAAATGATTCTTAACACCTTCGCTCTTTTGAGTACCATTGCCTCGTAAATAACAAAATGCTAAAGTCATCCTGCTTAATAGTTTTATTTTATTGGCGCATTAGTTGTCAGATTAAAAACATATATTCTACTGAGAATTTTATTAGAATATCAACTTGTTAAATTTTTTATAATATATTAAAACACAAAAAACATATACACATACACATACATATTCATTCTTTCTCTCTTTCATCATATGAGATGCGGAAAAAAACAAGAAAATAGAGATTAAATAATTATTCCAAGAAACATTTATGAGTTTATAAAATATAATCAGAAACTGATAATGAATTATACAACTAGTATGACGAATAACTGACTAATATATTATAGTAATGTTAAAGAAAAAAAGAATCTATCGAGGCGTACATATTAAAGAAATTAAATAATACAAATTTTTATATTACTTGGTCCATTGCAAACACAAATGCAAATCGATCGTAAATAATAATGCAACAAAAATTATTTCTCTAAACTCTGATAAGCTACGATTATTTTACAATAGCAGTGAAGTACAGCTGTAGCACGAGAGAAAATGCACGTAAATATAGCGATAAATCTGAAGGCAACGGAAAAGAGAATATATATGCGGGGAAGCGCAATATGATTTAAATCCACGGGAGCCAAGTGAATTAGACTAATGGCGCGGGTATATTTTATACTTTTCTTTCTCTCTCTTTTTCCCTTTCCGCTCTTCCGCATTATAATAAACTCGATAAAATCAATAAAATCTGCGGTAGCGTAAAGCGAATTTTCTCCAGAAGAACAAAGAAGAATATAATGTAGAACAAAATTGCTCGTTGCACTCGTAACTTAGCGAATACCACGTTAAAATGCCATTACAAATGCACTATCGGCGGTGTAAGAAAAAATTCTTGGCACGCGCGCGTTTCGTGCTGTAGCTAATGTTCGTTGCAACGGTAACCGGATATTCGGTTGTAAAGAATCTATTTCGTACTCACCTCACGGATCCGGAATTACATCCGTGTAATCCGAATGTACAATCGGCGTAGACAATTATCACCCATTCAATCCATCTCCGTATATCTGTATTTTCTCTCAGCAATTAAGATGAGTAAATTTACAGAAGCTTTATAATCATCAAAGCTCAATGAGCGCTCCGATCAACATTTCAAACTTGATTATCTTACTCTCTTTCTATATATATCCTTTCTTCTCTCTTTCTATTTATTTTACATTCTTTATATAATAATGCATTTCGCAAACCTGATAATATTATATGGATTACACGTTTGAATTCCTCGTCCTCTATAATGAGGTTAAAAATATATAAAAAATTGTAAAAATTACCAAAGATTTCATATAAATTATAAATTAAAAAATAATTTTAAATTAAACATCAATTAATAATTTTCGCTCATGTATTACGTATCATTATATATATATATATATATACATATATATATATATATATATATATGTACATATATATTGTAATATATATTGGCATATATTATATTAATATCCAATTTAAAATAATTTTGATTGTCTTGTTATATATATATTGTTAGATTTGTTCATTCCATCTCTCTCTTTTTCTATCTATGAGATTCATTTGCTGCTAGAGATAAAACTAACGGGGTTTGGTTTATCTCATGAATTAGTATGTATAGCTTTATAACTCTGACAATAAATTCCACAATTTAAATGATTCTATTGTAAATTGATAACGTATATTTGCAAACCAACTGAGTTTATTGAATGTTTCTGCACAGCTAAGTTGTAACACATGTATTCATAAAAGTCCTTTGTAATTTATATTGCAATGTTGATAGCATTAATTCAGATAAACGATACATCTTAAAGATGATTGAGTGCTGTAATGCCACTTTACTCCGAAAGATAAAAATTAACGTACGAATTTACCTGACGGCTTTGCGAGATTGCACCGAGAACAATAGTAAATAAAAAAATATAACATATATGTGGCATTCGTAACTTGTTTTATTTTTTTTTTTTTTTTTAATTTTGTCTATGATATATACGCTAGAATTGCTGCAAAATGAGTTATGCCATGATTTATTGCCTGCATTTTCTTACAAATGAAAGAGCAAAATTTGATTTCGTTAACTCTTAGCAACACATCTGGTCTGTGACAACAGTACACTAAGCTGAAAGAATTGCCTTAAGCCCCAACACTTGCATGATAAGTCAATGGAAAATTTGGTATCATACGCAGTAGTCATGATTGCTGCTAAGTGAAATTCGGTCAAGGTCATACATAATGTTTGAATGCTATGTTAAATATCATCACGCCGTTACAGTTAATTCTTAAATACAAGACTTTAGCAGAAGTCAATATATTCTAACTCTAAGATAGCTGGTCAATGATAAACCATAAAATGAGTTTATCAAAATCGACAAACAAAAATAAAAGTCAGAGATTTATTAAAGCTACAGCTAACAAAATAAAGTGTAATAAAAAATATCTGAGACAAAATATTTGAGAATTATTTTTATCTCATTTTTTCGATAAATTTCTTTTCTTTATTTTCATTGGTACATTCTTCTCTAATTACATATATTATAAAAGACTGTATACTTCATTATCAAGATATTTTCTCCTTGTTTTTCTTTTTCTCGTTAAAGAAACCTTTTTTGCTTTATTAGAAAATACAAAGCGATAATTAAAATTATCTATTTTTCTCCGCGTGACATGAAACGATATATGAAAGCATATAAAAAGAGTAAAAGAAATTTACTTTTATCATCAGCTTATGAACTGAAAGTTCCATGTTCTACATACAATTAAATATATAATATATAATAATTTATTATACTTTCGGGACGTAACGAGAAAATTATATTATATGGATTGGATAATATAAAATCTCTAACAATAAGTATATGTGCATTACACATTCGACGATATTATTATTCAGGATTGATGCATTATTCATGCGGGGATTTGCGAATAAATAATACGCGGAAAAAATAATATTGGCGCCAGTACACACCCCTTAACGAGTTTTATTGTTTGTCTTATCAATAGAATATTAAGCGATAATGTAAATCTTATGTGACAATCTTTTTTTTTTTCATTATTTATACCAAAGATGTCAAACGAGTTCCTTGTCTGAGTCATAGAATAATTGCAACGCCGGAAGCTATTCCACTTATGTTATTTTCGTCATTACGACATATCATCATTAACGTAGATAAAATCGTTTGTTGTTTTACACCAACATTGATTTGTCGTCGACGATGTAAAAAAAATGACTTCATCGTCATTAACACTCGTTTACGTGTGCATAGAGCGTTTAATTTTAAAATTTCGCATAAGAATCATTACAATCAAAAAAATCTGACATATTAAAAGAATTAACGTTAGTCAATGATAAGTGAAAATAATTATTAAATTGGGCAATAATTTTTAGTATTAAATAAAAATTGGCCAAGTTACATTATCTCTCGCAGAAGATTGAACAAATCTCGTCGTGACGTCACAAATATATCATTAGACGTCGGTATAATAAAGGTTAAACGCATTGCCTTAAGCAATGCCACTACTCGGAATAATAAGCCAAGTTGCATTTTCTCTCATGACCTGTAATCTGAGAAAGTCGTGAAATAATGGTACATCTCCGGAATTCGTTTCGCTCGAGTTGGCCGCAACCTCGTCGGGCGCACCGTTTACAGAACATTTAGCTGCGATTTTCGCACTTGACTAGCTTGCGATTCCTCCCTCGTGCACACGTGCTTTCGAACATTGGCGACACGAACACTTTTCGCCGACTTTTTCGCCGCACTCTAAATGCACCCTGTCGTTTTCATATTGATGATAACGAACATCAAAAATAATTTTCGATTCTGTAAGAAATGTTCAAAGGAAAAAGGGAATGAATGCCATATATCCAGGAAGTCAAGGCAAGAAAAGGAAGTCGGATATGAAATGAAAATAGTCGTGCAAGAGCAGCAAAAGCGGCGAGGAGTCTGCCAGGAGCGCCAGACAAATATGTGGAAGGAATTGTCACATTCTCGGAGAAAACCAGAGAGGGAAAACGAGTTAAAAGCGAAATGGAAAATAGAACCAGGGTAAAAGGGAGGCGGACGGAGAAGAAGAGAGTTGAGAGAAAGAGAAAGAGAAAGAGAGAGAGAGAGAGAGAGAGAGAGAGAAGGAAGAATCGCATACCATTGTTTTCAAGTGCGATACAATGGATTCTCGGTTGTGTTAGCTCCACCAAGACTGGCACCTCATTGGCCACTCGCGTTAACGCGCACACCATCCGGCCGAGTCCTCGTTGTCATTTTGTACACCAAACGTATATCGCGTAAATGTGCATTGTGTATTCAGCATTGTTCCACGTTGAGCGGACCATGGCATTGCACGGGATAAGGAACGAAGTTGAATGGTGGAAAATGGAAAGTGGTCTGGACGACCGCCGAGGAGTTACTACGAAGGAGCGCCGAGCACAATTCGCTGCTTTCTCGTCTCAATTTTGTGAATCTTTGTGGTAGCTCGGGAGAAGAGCATTGTTCGTTCGCGATTTAAAGACGGTAGTTCCATAAGACTTAATTGTGATTTCCACTTCTAAGAATTTACATATCCATAGAACAGCAAAAAATCGCAAAACTTTGATATAAAAATAACTCTCTCTCTCTTTCTCTCTCTCTCTCTCTCTCTCTCTCTCCGTTACTCTCTAATAATAATTAATTAAACGATTAATTTATAAGAATACAGATTTTACGACAGATGGAAAAGATTTTTTTGAGGTCAAGATTGCTCAGCCGTTCTAGTGTTAAGAAACCCAAGGTTTCAGAGATGATTGGATAGCGAATGATGTACGCGTCCACAGATCTGTAATTGCGTAATTGCTAACATCTGAAGGAAATCGTAGCACCAGTGATTAAGAATTATAAAATCCTTACGCATTATCAACAATAATTAATGTTTTTTTGTAAACAGTTTTATCAAAATGTCGAAAGGCCGCAAAGAATAATACCGTAGCGAAGGAAAAGTACTATATATCTCATTTCTCTACTACATCTCTCTATACATTTATTTACATATGTATAGTACATGCAAGAAAAAATTTAGATACTCGTCACAAAAAGCGCTTACCAACACAATCAAATTATGCTTTAGGATAGTATCCTTTGTTCAAGGAAATTTCCAGATTAACAGTTCCTCATAAAAATTATGAGATTTTTTTGGTTCCTCCGTAATAACCGTTGAATCGATATAATAAAAAGTTTAGCATATTAAAATAATTGCGTTTATAAATTATTTTTTATCTTAAAACTTTTTTTGTGATATATAATCGCAATTTTAAACCTTTATCTTTAAAAAAAGAAATTCACAAATTTCATTTTACATGTTACAATTATTATATATATTATTTACAATAATAAGTTTTATCATTTTTATCATAAATTATATCAATTTTAAATGTACATATATAAATTGAATAAATATCGAGATTTTTCCTTTATGTTATTCGTATATTATTTCGCAATATTTTGTCGAACGAAAATAATAAATTCTCTTTCTTTCTCTAATTGATGAACTTGTAAACAGATATTTTAAAACGATTTATTTTAAAATATTTGAAACCTTCATACTATATAATTTTATGATGCCATTATATACGTATGTATAAATGCATCATTACAACATTATTTTTCCAGTGTTTTAAAATCCAAGATTGTCCGAGATATTAATTTTATTTATCTATTCATTAAAAATGCACAATGGCAAAATGCAAATCATAAATAAACTTTAACGCCAATTAATTTCAAATTGCACTGACAATTATGCTTCGTGAAAAAGCTTTATAATTATTTATGTAAAAATTTATTTCTCTTTCGTACACATAAAACAAGTCCAACATACCTCATATACAATAGAATCGTTTGATGTATTCAAATGTATGCTCATTAGAACATTTTTAACAAAATAAGCTCGTGTTATGCGCGAACAAAAGCTTTAATAATTTTAATAGCTATTGCAAAGTGTAAATGCACAAAGCATTAATATACATACATATATATATATATATATATATTTTTTTTTTTTTTAAGAATGAATATATTTACGAAACGATGCACGAATTGACGTAAATCGACACCATTAAAATTCGCAAGCGTCGTTGCAGCCTGTTGCATAAATTCGTTTTACAATGGATCACTCATCAACAATTACGCTCTCTAGAGAATCACATGACGTTCTCTTTGGCGGGTGAGGTAGGCGGGATATAAATTCAATGAAAAGAGCTTACAGGAGCGCCGGCACGACGCCGATAAACAATAGCGACAGAAGATAAGAAGACGTTCTTCCGGACTCCCTCTCCTTTCGTCAACTTCACCATCCCACCAAACGCTATTCCTTCGTCTGTCTCTTTTCCGCGCGAGGTGATATCGTCTCTCTTTCCTGCCAGGTCGTTAGCATAATAGCGTCAAGTACTTCACATCGTTGGTAGTCAATACGTGCCGTCGCTCCGATCGCGTCGCGTTGATCGTATTGAGTCATATTAGTGTCTCTCGTGAAATTGCGTAACAAGGTCTCCGCGCGCACACGCGGCAATATAAGGGTAACGTTACGGACGAGCCTCTGTTATTTTATATCGTATATCTTACCGAAACTTAACGATCGTATATTTCATCTCGGTAGCGTAAGACGGTCATCTTTTCGCGATACTCGCTCTCTCCAACTGACACCAACCGGACGAAACGTCGGACGAGAATCGCGTTTAAACGTAACATCAGCTCGCGCGCTGACACTTGCCAATAGAAACAATCGTCGCGGTGGCACTCGACAAGCACTCGAGCGTCTCTCAAAAGCCACTTCTCGCCTAGTAATCGAGAATCTCATCGTATATCGAGTGACACGCTCTCTCGATACGAAAAGCCGTTAAACTCAGCAACCCTCGTAATCTCGGTACACAGACCAACCTCGATCACGGAACGGCGTTACGAAGCGGCCGTGGATACGGGATGACGACCAACGTCACATCGATGGTGGTGGACTATCTGGTCTTCATCGGGTTCATCGTGATCTCCTTCGTGATACCGCTATGGGGGAACTTCAGGACGAAGAAAAAGGAGACCAAGGCGAATTACGTGTTCGCCACCGGCAGCGTGTCGATGGGGGCGATGATGCTGTCAATCGCGCGGGGAACTCTCGGCGTCAGATCCTTCCTGGGTTATCCCTCGGAACTGTATTATCGAGGTAGCGCCATGTGGGAGACCCTGTATGGGATGTTACTCGCCTATCCCATCGTCTGCTTTATCTTCGTTCCCGTTTACTACAGTCTCGGTATCACGTCGGTCTACCAATATCTGGACATGAGGTAATTTCACGCTTCTTGTTTCTTCTCCAAAACATGGCATGTAATATTATTTCTCTTTGCATGAAAATAACACTGTCTATTGTTGCTTACACATCAACTGTGCTACGCCGGACCGATAAGTACAAAATCAAATTAAGACGCTATACTGAGATCTCCCATCGATAACAATCGTAATAAATCAATCTTAAAGATAAAAATAAAAAAAAAGAGAGAAATTATTATACAATTTTTAATTAGTACACAATCAAGGATTTTAATCAAACAGATAAATTAATTTTGAAAATAAATACATTGCATCGTATGAAGATGTTTTATTAATCATGTGTAACGGCCAAAATATAAAGATATCATGAGATACGAAAACATATAATCTGGCGTAGCAGAGTTCCAGGAAAAAGAAAAAGTTGTTCTTATACATGTTATGATGATTATATTTGGATAGTATTTGGAAACGGATTTCGGATTTATAACTTTATAACGTAGAGAGAATGTATTCTCTATATACGTAACGGTCCGGTTAGCACGAAGGTGATTTCTTGAATCTTTCATTTTTAGTTTCTCTTAATTATGCAAATTTCCCAGGTTCAAGTCGAAACTAGTCAGATGTCTGGCGAGCTTCTCATACGTCATACGGAGCCTCTTAAATTTGGCGGTCACGGTGTTTACTCCTTGCGTAGCGTTGAAAGCAGTGATTGGACTTCCATACTGGGCTAGTATCGTAGGAATAACTACTATTTCCGTGGCTTTCACGATCATGGTAAGAACACAACACGTATATTATGTTACATAATCATACGTTTCGTAAATATTGACGTTCATTGAACAAATATTCTAAATACGAAATAATGCAAAATGTTGAATATTTCATTTATAGAGTCGAATAATGAGCGCTTTTCATGCAAACTATATAGATTGAAATTATGGAGAATTCGATGCAATACAAATACGTACAAAATATTTACATGAAAATGCATTTTATTTTTTTTTTATTTATTATAATGAGAAATAATTAATTTCAATATCTTAAGACGTTAATTTATCCAATTTGCCATTATGATGTATTAATTGTAATTTCATTAAGTGTAAAAAATATTTTTTTTTGATTGTACAATAACATGAAAGCGATTTGTTCAAAATTAAAATTATATCAATCTCAACCTCTGCGAGAAAATAAATTACTTATGACGGTTCGTGAAGAGCAGAAGTATTTTTGGAAAGCATGATATTTCAGGTTAAAAGTTAAAATTATGATCTAATTTTAGTAAACTTGTAAAATTATAATTATTCCAATAGCAAATTACTTGTCACTTGTATAACATCAGATGTATGATGAATATACTTACTTCTATGTCATGAAAATAATATTCTGCATATAGAATATTCATATACGTAATTTGGAGGTACATTATAATATAATTATATTAATATAATAGTTATATTAATAATATAATTATAATATTTATATTCATTGATATATTTTATATGTACATATAGTA
>JBCEZX010000031.1:345664-359288 GCA_039654345.1 Cataglyphis cursor
GCGTCTGGCTAAAGATCGGCGATGATTGGTCAGACTTTACTCAATAATAACTCTCTTATTAAGCGTTATAAAAAAAATGGTAAAGGACTTTCCTGCTGGGTTTAATCCGCTCTATCTGCACATTACGGGTGGAGCGATTATTATTAGACACCCTGTATATATAGTATATACTCTGGCAAAATGATTCTGTAGTAGTAAGGTACAGGACGGTCGGTTATATTCGAGAAAACACGAGCCGTTCTTTAGTACCGTGCGCGTTCTCGAGCTAGCCACTCGCAAATCTCTTTGCACAAGAAATGATAATATCGCTGGCACGTCAAACACGATAACAGCACGAATATCCGCTCTTATCATTTTTTTTTCTATTTTCCTCTCTCTTTCTCTATTTATTTTTTCTTTCTTTATTTAATCCCTGCCATTTTTTGTCCCCTCTCTCTATTAATTTCCTTCATTTTCTCTCTCTCTCTCTATCTTTTTCCCTTCTCTTTTTTCAACTTCTCAATTATTTCCGCTGCTGTTACAGTGAGCATCACCGGCTTTCAGGTTTGAAGTGTGCCGCGAGTGCGGTTTCGATCCTGCGCTCTTCGCTTTTTCGAGGCGTTCGATCAAGTCATAAAAGCGCCTCCATTTTGACAGTACGTCGGCGAGATCGCGTGGAACACGCGGAACATCTGCGTGCCTATTTTCGTTGGCTAGTACGGCAGACGTACTGATCTCTGTTAATACGGGCGTGCAGAAGATAATATTGTGTCTGTGTGCTATCTTACAAGCGAAGTTTCCTTACGAATACAGCCTGAGTGCAACGCATCATGGCGGCGGAAATCAGGTAAATGCGCGGAGATTCCGCATACACGTGCTCTGGGTCTGATGTGCGCCGGTTGACACTCTTCATAAAATACGAACGACTCTCCTATTTTTACCGTAATTATTCATAAAGGCCGGAATCATCCATGAAAATGATTCGGGTTTGAGCATCAACTGTCCGAGTCTTTTTTAATAATGATAAAAAAAATAGAAAATTTGATGCATTTATTTTATCACGCGTTTCCTACACACATGCATAATGTGTACTTCATCAGAAACATGTTCTGGATATGCTTAAAAAAAAATAAATAAATGTATCTTATAAATGTCCACGCACAAAGCATATATTTTAATATATTTCAATGATATAGAAATATAAATTTATTATAAATTCAAAATTTTTACATTTTTTTCTCCTCTCCCTCCCAAAAAATCAAATTCACATTATGGAGTTTTTATTTTACTTTGAACGCGATCAATGTCATTTTTTTTTGGTTTGCAATATTAATAAGTGGTCGTACATACTGAGATTGTGAGTAATATTTAATATTTAAATATGAAAATGTTATCGGTGCGAAATGCACTGTGTAATTACATATCATAATTACCGAGTAATTCGAAATTTCGCTGCAGACTGTAAGTTTCTCGTGATTAATTAGGTAGACCATGTCGAAAATGCAACGTAAACATATTCGCTTGTGGATTCGCGCGAGCTCGCGAGAAATACGAGTTTCTCCAAGCCAATGCCGGTTCATTTCACACTGTTACGCAAGACAGTGGTGCCCAACTGTTTCGAAGCTGCAAACTTTTCCCGGCATCATTAGCCCGCAACTTAAAACATTGCTCCTGATTGATTGCACATTGTGCATGTTCGCAGAGAGTGCGCGATAGAAATTAGTTTCATTCATCAAAAATAAACTAATATCGAACTCCAATATAATGTAGCTTTCGCAAATGTTATTTTCAATTTTCTCTCGCGTAAACTTGCCAGCATTGATTTAACGCTTATCAAATAAATATCCGTTATCTTTGTAAGACATAATCGATATATTCCATGTCGTAATATATTAATTATGATAAAAAAGCAGTTTAGATTTTTGCAGATAATAATTTTATAAATTGAGAAAGAAAAAATGAGTCTTTGTATAAGTTCATACTTAAATGTCTTAATTTATATGTTAAAACTTTTACTCAAGCGATATCAATCGAATCTATACTTTCTATTTTAATTTAAAAAAATATTATTTATTAATAAAATCATACAATTATTAATTATTTTCAATATTTGATTATTTATTAAACACACATATAATTTTGTATCTTTAATTTGGCAAATCTAAATTCAGAGAAAAAAAACAAATAACATTTTTTTTAATCCTATTCTAAATATTTTAATATTATTATATATATTATCATAAAAACTCATGTATATGTCTTGTCAACTTTGAACCAATTTCATCATTTGTAGCTCCGAAAGTTTCTTGTTCGAACATGATACTATGCTAATTAACCTATGGCTAATCTGTTATGTACTTAAACTTGTAATTCATCTTGTTGAAATTAATTGTATAGAGATATAATGTGTTAATAATATTAACGTTCATAGAAAGTACGCTTCATCACTTAATTGCATTTCATCAAAAAATATATACAAAATATTTTATAAAATAAATTCAGGAACATTTGAGTAAGATATTTAAAAATATATAAAAAATATATGTATATTTGTATATGAATAAGAATTTTAAAATTAGAATATGTATATGGGTAAACCACCAAAGTGTGTGTGGACTAAAATATCTTTTATATAAATAGACGGGAGAAAAAAAAATTTTTAGATTACATTTGCATTCTATAATAAATAAAAGCATTGAGCGATAATTTTAATCGAGACTTAATTACAGAAAATTCATTAAAAAAAAAAAATTAAATAATTCCGATGGACAATTCATAAAGATATGGCAGAAAAAAGTGCGATATCTCAGTATAACGAGAATTTATCCGAATTTTTATGTCTTTCAACAAAATTGTTACGTGAACGCTTAGCAAGACGAGTCACGTTTTATATGACGTTTTTGATAACTCACACTTATATATATATATATATATATATATATATATATATATATATGTATTAATCGAGGTGTCTTGCACCGCACAAAACAGTAGTCATAATTTCAAAAGGCTGGTCGTGCATCTTTCCCAACTTCTTCGCTTTTTAAAGCCATTGTCGGATTCGATGTGTGCCAGACACAGATATAGATAGCAGTAAATTATTAGCGCATCATGCATAAACCGCGCGAAGCAAGCCTGTGGAAACACCTGATGCAGCAATGGCCGTAGATCTACAAAGACTTCATTATCACCGCGTGATATATATACACGCGCGCTCGCAGGAGGCGCGGGGAGGCATTATTGTCTGCTGGATTATGTTCGCGATCGATCGACGTTCGATTTATCACGCTCGAGCGCGATATCATGTGTACTCTTGAGATTTATTATCTTCTATAGAATTCAACGTTATTGTGCCCGAATTGTGACCAGTCAGCGTCGAGAGGGTTGATTTCGCGAGAGAAAGAATCAGTTAACGCGCGTGTTGAAAGTTGATATACGGATATAAAGAAACTAATGATTAAAATTGTGACATTTGCGTTAATTGCTAGTGTTGGAAACAAAGAAATACTTTAAATTGTATTATATAATATAATGTAAAATTTTCTCTAATTAAATCGCATATCGATTGCTATATTGAATCTCGCTAGATCTAATCACCAATTTCAGTCAACAAAACACTTCATAATCATAAAGATCATTAAAGATATATATTACACTCAGGATAAGTATTACTGACATAACTGACTCTATGTCCCAGCTGATTCTACGTCAAATCGATAAAGATATTTTGAAAACCGCTATCGTTAGATAAACGTAACAAATGGCTGGTACTATTCTGGAAATTAGCCTCTATATTTTTATTCATTTCTGTATGTAATATATTTACTATAATATGCGTGCAAAATTTGTTAATAATATTTTTTTTCTGTCGTATAAAAAAGATTTTGTGATAAATATTATATTACATTTTTACGTAGTCTTTTTATATATAGTATATAATTATATAATATATTTTATATAGTTATCTTTATATGGAATTTCTTATTTGTACGAAATACAGACGCTTGCAATATTACGGTGAACATAAAATTATACTACCTCATTTTCACATGCTTATACATTCATGTATTATTCAGAAATATATTTACATAGACACACCAGGAAAAAGCAAGAACAAAATACGCTATTTTTTTATTGCATCGTAGGGATACTATTTATGTAAATACTATTTTAATATTTTGAACAGCAATTTTGAAATATTTATGTTCTAGCAGTGACAACTTTTGCCTGCGTGATAAGCGATGCTGCATAGATACGTATTGTTAATATAATGCAAATGTATTCCACGTAGAAGGTACCGTCGACGGTCTTATCTAATGGTTATGCGCTGTCCGACTGAAATATTCTGTTTTCCAAGACCCACATTTAACGATTCACTTTTAATTTAGCGCTAAATGTAAAAGCTGAAGATAACTCCCGCTATTTATACGAGTGCCGTTGATGATAAGAATGCTATATTATCTATGGAATAATTACAGCATGATACATACACATGAAAATTTATTTTCTAATAAATTGCTACAATATCTAATTATAAAAAAAGTAATAAATGGGATCTTGAAAAATGAATACATAACTGGTTTCGCTTATGTTTAATTTAACATATTACTTTTTAAACAATAAACTATATAGGAATAAAAAAAAAATAATAGTTCCTGGCCTTGGATAATTACTGTGAAATAAAAATGATATTTGCAAATAAAATATTGCTTAATTTACATATTTTTTTTAATTTTTCTATTTTAGCTATTGGATGTATTATAAATTTTGCTTGTAAATATTCGTTATAAAAATGAGTTATCAAAAAATAAGAATTGATAAGAATAATTATGTTAAATATAATAAAAAAAGTTTCGTTTCCCTGTTTTCTTATAAAGTTCTGTTGTGTTTTGCGTAAAAAAGAAATTCTAATTTTATCATTTGCAAAACAGTGAAGATTTTCCAAGTTGCTGACGTCAGAGCTACTGAAATCCTATTGTGCCGTGCTATACGGATAATACTATCGATTGTTCAAAAATACCATAGTATTATAATCAATAAAGATTATTATCTACATTTATATGCGTGAAACAAATAATCACTCCTTTAGTTTTCGATTTTAGTTTATCTGCCAAATGATTTTATATAAAAATAAGATACTCAAAAATGTCCAAAGAATAAAATAAAGAGAAATGGAATAAATTTGTGGATTGTTTCGAGATATATCATTGCGCTTAATAATAGCATACGTTTTAAACTACATCATTATTTATCTCATTTTTATCTCAGTTGGAAAATGTACGCTTCACTAATTCATTATAAAGCATATGTTATATTGTACACAATGATTTTACTTCTCTCTCAATATGCGAATTCGCGGTCCATTTTCCTATTCAATTTTACTGCAAGAGTAATGCAAAAGAAATGGACTTACATAAATATTCTCGTAGCAAGAATCAAACTTGGTACAAATGTTCCACGATAATGCAAGATATATCAAAATAAAAATATAAAAATGTCTCTCTCTCTCTTTCTCTCTCCCCCCCCCCTCTCTCTCTCTCTCTCATGCTTAATTGTTTTTATATCAACAATTCAAAATATGTCTCATTTTTATTACAATTGCTATTAAAAAACAGATTGATCTTATGTGTTAATTATTACTAGAAAAACAAAACTGCTATTCTAATTTATTTAATTGCCGCATCCGCAATAATATTTTCTTTCTTGCTTTCTCTTTTAACATTAAAAGGTGGTGCGTTTATGTATATATAATCATAATGATAGTAAAAAAAAAAATTATCGCGTGTAATTTTAATTAGATTACATTTATATTAAAAAATAAAATTAAAGTTATTTGCTTGTTTGCTTCATACAAAAATGTATTCATCACCGTTCAGATCAAATAGCCGTCATTTTTTGGCAGATAAATAATTCAACTTATAAGTTATGATTATTAAATAAATATCTTGTTTAATTTTTTTCTTTTTTGATAAGGATCTTTCTCTGTGCTGATTTAAATCCTGCTCTAATTATGTTGATCTGAATGGGCGTATTATATTTTTATTAATGAGTAATTATTTTGCTTTCGTTTAATCGGATTTATGAATAATTAGCGTCCTGTCAGAATAACAAGCATAATGATTCATTTCAGATGGATGCCGTGTCAGCTGAAAATTGAAACGAATTTGTGCAGCGGCGATTACGATGGCATTATTCTGGTGTCAGGAAATCCTCCTGGCTGCAACGAGCCGGAACCCTTCAAAACCGTCCTTTACGCTGCTGCCCAGATCGATGCTGCACTGGGCGTGATCGGCGCGGTTTTGCCCATCAATTTGCTCGCAAAAAGGCTCATTTACAGTCCAACGGGTCCGCTTAACATGGATTATCACGATGTGCGCAGCTTCGCAGAAGCTGCCACGAAGGGAATAAAGCGGTAATTCCTTTGTGTGACCCAACGCACACTTTTCTTTCTCTTTATTCTTCCTTTTTCACGCGAGCAATAACAAAAGCGTCGCATTCGTAGAAATGTACTTTATATACGTGTTATTGGCATATCCTCTCATGTTTCAAATATGGCTTTATGATATCGAATGAAAAATAAATAAATAAGAAATAAACGGTGGATTTTCTGAATATATGCACAGAGAAAAAGAATATACTACCGTAGAAAAATCATTATTATTGCATATTTGAAATTAAAATAATTAAATTTTTATCACTGAAACTTTTTTTATATTACAAGAAAAAATCTTGTTATAGTACCAAAATAAAAAATTTTCACGTACGTTTGTAGAAATATAAATTTGCCGCTGCAGAAAGTTTAATTTAATTTGTTGCGAAATAATCTATTTATAATCAATCAAATGTATTTTATTTTTGCAGCGAAACCGTTAGTTTTGATTGAAATAAATATCGATTTGTTATTGTAGCGAAATAATATATAGATTCAACAAAACTATTTTCAACAAATAAATTTAATATTTTGACAATAAATTTTTTTGACATCTGTATATAATAATTTATTACAATATTTACTATAATAGTATAATATATGTTAAGTTCACAGAAAATTAAAAGACTATTGTCGAGAGAATTCTCAGAGAATTATATGTGTACATATTCTTAAAAAATTCTATTAAATAATAATTAACGATAAATGCAAGATTGCACGCTTGATTGTTTTTTTTTTTTTTTTTTTTTTTACGCAATGTATTGTGTTGTTATGAATAACCTAAACTTTAGACTTGGCAAGTCTCTAGCTGTTCTTGGTAACAGCCATTACCAAACTGGGAATTGTCCGTTAATTCAGCGCTTTATATGCTGTCGGCGAATTAAATTGTCGTTGTCGACGCCGCTGGATAAGTCTCGGTTATCTGTCGTTTCGAGGGGGATGGAAATATTATACAGCAGCGGATACACAAAGGAAATGACGGTACAATGACACAATGCTATTAAACCAATGTCGCGCACCTATCTCTGCCACAAAAATGTCTGTTTTTATCTCTCGCAATTTCAACGAGATCTCTACCTTTAACATATCAATTCGTGGTCAACATACGCGTATAAATATTTATTGACGACACAAACAATAAATTCTACGTCAAATTTTTTTATTTTTAGAATACTTTAATATTGAACACCACAACTTTTTTAAATAGAATCAGTTGGCAGAAATTGTTTCAATCAAAATATATTTTTAAAATGATTGAGTAAATTTATAATAATATATTTGCATATATTTAGATACTTCACAATACGTTCAGGAAATGATTATCTACGTTCTCGATAATTTACAGAAATCTGAAAAAGTTGCCACATTTTTTTCCCGAATTCATTTTAATTAATTGTAACCGATATCAAATAATATATTATCAAATAATTAATCAAAGGCCCTTAATTGCATGTTTACAATTTCGAACATCTTCGTACCCGCATAACGATGAATTCACACTCGAGTATTTGTTTCACTGTCGCGATATGATGGTCTTGTAGCGAAACGAGTCGCGAACTGACAGTGTTTTGTGTACTCGAATAGCTGTATAGAGGAAACAATGATGCGCGAACGAAATTCCACGCGAGTCATACGCCTGTTCGTTTCCCTGAAATTCGATTGAAAAATGAAATTCCCGTTTGTTTGCCACAACTGTTTTTTACACACGTGCAATAGTAACGTCAACGGGAGATTGGCGTGGAGAACGTTCCATTTTAGATGAGAAAAACCGGAGATCGTACCTCGTAACGTTTTGTAATGCTGAAAAATATTTCATCTTACGGATAAAAAGTGTTTTATCAGATTTAGTCAATGAATGTACTGAATTCAGCGCGGGTGATAAAAATGATATTAAACAAATATCTGATGATTAAAAAAATGTTTAAAATATAATTAATAATAATACACATATAATATAAATAATCAAATTTGTATACATATGTATTATAGCAGTAAAAATAAAAGAAAATGCATAAAAAAATTCTATTAAAAGATTAATTAAATATACATATAAGGATATTCAATATATATATATATATATATATATATTTTTTTTTTTCTAATATATATTTGAATGAATTTATTACAATATAATTCTAATAAAGTAACTATTCGATTTTACATGATTATTTAAAAGTACAATTTGTTTGTTTTTTTATAAAAATTATTTTTCTTTCTCTTTGCGCAAGATGCCTATTAAAATTCTGAGGAAAATAGTCACACTCTACGACTTGTATTGTCTGTGTCTTAATTATTATCAATATTTTCTGCGAGTAAAATTGTTATTATATCCCGTTACACATGCAATAATGCAATATTTGTAATCCTTTTGAAATCCTGGAATAATAATGACCCACGAGTCTACGCGACATTAATACCAAAATCAAATCAGAAGTGCTCTGTTAAATCGAGAACAGAACAAGAGATTCGAGAACCGCAATGAAACGACAGTTACTCGAAATTCTAAAGTACGAGCGACGCGCGTATTGAGAATATAGTAAAGTTTAAATACGATAAGCGATGCGCTTCGGGGATAGATTAATAGTTCGTGATACGCAGAAGCGAGGGATTCTCAGTTACGTGGCTACGTTTGTGTTACGAACAGACAAGACGAAAATTGGACACGAAGTGAGCGAAATGGCCATTCGTGTCTCGGGATACTCAATGAGAACCGCACCTATCCTCGGGGAAAACCCATCTCTCTTTTCCCTTTTTGCATGGACGTTCGTCCCCCGGGGTGTAATTCCACCGCTGTGTAGATCTTATGATATCAATATTATAGTGTAGATTCACAATGTCCGCTGACGATCGCTGAACATTGGCAATACCTATGTCCAGATCATAATTATGGTCAGATTTCTCTCGAGTGTGTGAATGCCTTTCAATCTCCAATTCCCGTCTCTAGAGTCTCTCTCGATCCTTCACTGGATTCTTAGATTGACATCCTCCCGTCTATCTGTCTGTCAGCAGGAGGAGCCTCTTGACATTTTGATCCTTCTATCGACAGCCTTTTCTTTAATGAATGATAGGGCTCGAACCCATGACAAATAAGAAGGAATTCTTACGTCACAGCGTTATATCTTATATCCGTGTAATAATTTTGGATTATTGAGTTGAATTAAAATTAATAACTTTAATCCAAATTCCATTTTTTTATGTGATCGAATATTTTTATTGATACGATAGTATTATATTTTTATTGATACAAGAGTTTAACTGATTTCATGATTTCTTTTGCATTTATCAGAGCTTTACAAGCTGGTGTGAAGTGTCCTTTATTAGTGCTGTTGCCGGATGATCGTGTAGAGAACGTTGAGCTGGTCACGCTTCTTGGCGCACTCGAGGCTCTCTACGTGGTAAGTTTCATATCGTGAATCATTCATTATAATATTAACGTATTGAAATAATTTTGTAAGGAATAAAACTTATATCACATTTTAAGATTGTTATATATCCTATGAACATAATATTTTAAAGGATTTTAAATTTGATAGAGATGAAACAAAATAACAATCGCGCAAATGCGTGTAAAAATTTAAGGTCAATAAATAAACTAAATTTTATTATTAAAATATTATTGCAAAGAAACATATTATTGTAAAGAAACATATTTAAACAAGAGATCCTAATTATTTAATTCTATTTAATTTAGCTAAAAATAATGGTCACAAATTTCTACAAGAGTTGCGAAAAAGTGAATTGGTCGGCAAATTTCTAATTATCACCTACATAAGCTATTATAGAAAAAATATATATATAAAAATATATAAAAAAATATAAAAAAAAGAAAAATCTCAGAAAAATCACTGGGGCCAAAGTCGAGAGAATCGATAACGAATGTTACTCGATTGTGCCAATATATATCCGCTTAAGGCATTTCGCAGATAGTTGGTACAGTTGTGGTTACACAAGAGCCGTTTAAACCAATCAAACAGATACAGTACAGCTTTGTGCGCACTTACATCGACGGAATAGAAAGCCTGTAGCTGTATTTGCAAGGAATTCGCCTCCGTGTTTCAGCCGAGTTTGGTGCGCTGTGGTCTGATTGGTTTTAAGGGGTAGGGGAAGAGAGTTGCTCACCATATTCTAACTCTAGTAAATCCATAAACCTTGTCTCTATAAACTAAATTACTGTGATCTTAATCCATAACTAATGGCATGCATGACTGTGCGAGACGCAGCTTCAACTAATCCGTGCAGTTCAACTAATATTTTGCGGAAATGTGAATTAATTCTATCCCATTAGTGTCCAATCATTCCAATAAGATTCTGTTAGTAAATGGCCGCGTCATTACTCCGAACCTTTGCGCGAATATTCATTATTTAACGATTACGAAGCAGGGGGATATATCCCTAGTAATTAGCAGACGTGCACGTTTCACGAAAAGGCTTAATACAAGTATCCGTAATCTGCGCCTCGAATGCAATCATTACGATCGAGTGAGCGTTCAGTCTTCACTGATTAAGCGAGTAGAATCATTTAATCGATCTCGAATTCAAGTTTCCGAGACTCATTTTTCTCGAACTTATGTACGTGACGGCGACAGAGAACTAACACAACAATAGGTGCCAAACACAACGGTGTCTGCATCGATCGAAAATAAGACTATAGACTTAGACTCCGATCCTAAAAGAAGCTCGTTCAACGATATCTTGAATAAACGATCGTTTGATGATACCGACGGCGAAGAGCGCGGTCAACACGGCCATCAAACAACACCTGCCACCAACAGCCACCGGGCGCAAGCTGCGCTTGATGGATAAGTGTGCGGCGTGTCTTACGGAAGATATCAGGCTGCGCAACTCGATTGCAAGCTCCATTGTTCATTAACCTCAGCGCCGGTTAATTACAATCGATAGTATCCGAATTATTATGCGAACTCCGAAGGCGGAAGTTATCCAACACGAATATATATGCGGCGCGATTGATTTCGGATTCTATGTATTAGTGATCACTTCACCAGCGCGACGTCGTCTGATCGACCATCGCGCTCGCGTACGCTCGGCGACTGAGCATACTTAATTATATATAGCCATTGAAAGAGTCTCTCTTTCAATGAAAACATTGCAAACGTCAAATTTCGTCTAGGGGCACGGACAAATTTGTAATGAAAGAGATAGAGAAATAGTGATTAAAAATTAGAGAATTTTTATATGTATTGGAATTGTTTTGCAGCAGAAATATATTATTATTATCATATTGATCAACTGCGCTTCTTACAAAATTTGCAGTATTATTAAAAAAAAAAAAAAAAATTATGGCAAATATTGACAAAAAAGAATCTAGCCCAATGTCTTTAACCTTGATATATGTTATCAAGGTCATTGTCTTGAGTAACTTTTAAAAGTTTTTTGCCGTTATTCATTAAAAAATTATTAATAAAAAAGTTTACTAAATAAATGATAATTTTTTGACACCATGTATATTTAATATAGCGTATCTTAACAGAATCATTTTTTATGTGTAATAAATTAAATGCGTAAATGGAATATGGGTTTTTCCCTCCCCCTGCATTCTCATGCGCAAAAAAAATTAACTACATAATTTTAGTTTTAAATCAGAAATAGGTGCATTAGGTTATGTCTTTCAGTGAAGCTCCCCTGTTGGAGAGGGGAGAGAGTGGAGGAGGGGAACCCACTGTGTCCACGCATGTACTTCACAACGCGGGTCTACTTAACTTATTCTTGTCCTCAACAAGACTTAGACATTTTTTTTATTATTGAAACTTTATTATCATTAACTCGTAAATAATGACTGTTGATATATATATATATATATATATATATATATATATATATATATATAATGTTCTAATAGATGAAAATTATGCACACTAAACAATCATTCTGGAAATTTCGCGGATTTTAATACTAAAGTTCATACACAAAATATAGAGAAATTATGGAGAAAAATGTGTGCTAGTATCCACGTTTCGATATTCGAGAATATCATTATTAACATTATATTGCCGAATTTTTATTTAAAAGACTATTCTTTTAATATATTAATGTCTTTTTTTGAAATAATGAGCAGACTATATCCAATAAATAATTAATTCAACATACTAATATTTTATTTTTGGACCCTATCTAACGACTTGCAAAGTTTATTTAAATGTATGTGTGTAACATACATAGGACTATTTCTATAAATTAAATTTATTATTAAGTTTCTTATTGTCAAACTACAAATTTTTGATTTTTACAAATCTTTGTTTGCTAATAACTTTTTACTGAACAACGAGCACGCCATGGCTTACTCAGATGACCATGAGAACATATGTCAAGGTCAAGGTCATTGAGGCTGGATCCTTTTTTTTGTTAATTTTTACCAAAATTATTTTCCTTGCAATAATGATAAGCAACTTTGATGATATGTATTATACAATACACACATAAAGGCACTTTTGTATTTTACGAAATAGAATAATGCAAAGGAATAAAGAATTGGTCTACAACTATTTTCTCTTTTCTTTGTATTATTCTTCTGTTGAGAAAAAACTATAATTTCTAATGGCACACAACGCATAAACGTTAATATAATATTGATTTATTCGACAAAACACAGAAACGAGTATGAGAATAAAGGCAAGATCTCTGGACATTCGCCCCTTCTTTTCAAAGATCAAAGACATCGAAAGGGCGGCAACTTTAAGTCGATAAAATAAAAGTAGTCGGAAAAGAAGGACCTTGTGCTTGTAATGTTTAGATTATACACTAGACGAAACAAGGAATTGCTCTTTCTCTCTGTCTTCTCTTGCATCTTACATTATAGAAAAGACTATCATTATATTTAAAGATACACGTTACACATAGAGAAAAAAATATGAATTTATTATATGAATTTATAATTGTTTAAATGTGATTATTTTTTTTATGTATATAATTAAATAATAATATTATTTATATTACAAAATTTACTTTCTTATAAATATTATTATATATATATATATATCTATGTAGCATTTTTGTTTAATTTTTAATTTTTTAAATAGAATTTAATATATAGAACTTATATAGTTATGTAAATTTTTTTTTTTTTTTTTTTTGAGAAATTATATAATTATGTAAAATTGAAGATATATTTTCATTTGTATTATGTGTTCTTTAAAAAAAATTTAATCTTTCATAAATGTGAATTATGCCAACATATTCTTAAAGTTGGATCAATTTATT
>JBCEZX010000031.1:367970-380395 GCA_039654345.1 Cataglyphis cursor
TATATATATAAACACGCTCAGGATAATTTTTTTTCCACATTATTAATTGTGGCAATTATCTTTAATTACGTCACGTATTATATACTAATCGTAGGAATAATAACATTTTAAAAAATTGATAAATATGTTAGAACTATTTTTAATTCTATCAATATATATTTATCAATAGATTAAACCACTTTCGACAATTACCGAGTATGTTTTATAAGCTTGACTCGAGTAAGAGAATGCTGCGGAAGGGAAACTTAATTACGCTACGTCCTTTCTTAATTAAGAGAAAATGTTTGGCGTATCTCGCAGAGATTACCGCGAGCAAGGCAAACTTCCGTTTGCGTTACCATCGCGTTGGCTTTCTCACGATCGAAAGCACGATCCAAAACACTAGTGCTAGCATCATTTTGCAAGAATGCTGATGTTATGGCAATTCAATGAATTAATAAAATATGAGTATTTATATCATTTTCATTATCTTATTAATTAAAGTTTCATCAATTCAATATTAAAATATTCAAACTTAAATTCGTATCAATAATTTATATATTAATTGCAAAAATTGCCTAATAAAAAAGTCCTAAAAAAAAAAAAAAAATCGTTATCACAAACATTTATAAAAACGCTGCATAAGCTTTATCAATGTAACACTATTATTCCGAAATTTTGCATCTAACGCACAAAATTCAGGTTAAAAAATTTATATTAAATTATTTTTATTGTTTGCCATTTTTCATGCCATTGATCTTAAGTAATGATCGTTTCGCAAGTGCATACATAATATGCGAGTGTTTGTAAGCAAAGTCGACTGGCGAAAACGCGTTACCCTCGTGAGTGACGAATGCGGGGACGGAAGGGAAGAAGGAGCAGCGCCCAGCTCACAGACAGTAAACATAGTTGCAGGAGGAGACAGCATTATCAGTGACGCGAGTTGACATTGTTTGAAGAACTTGAAGGCAACTCGCGACTCGCCGGTTGCAAAAAGGAACGACGCGAGGTTCGCAAGGAGGTAACACATTGGACGGGGGGAATGAAGGGCGTAGAGGGGTGAAGGAAGAGAATGAGAGAGGGAGGGGGCGGTAGGGGGCAGTGTGGCGGGTTCGACGGCCGGCTGGTGGCCCAGTGACCGGGACCGGTTCCCTCCGCGGTTCCTCCTTCCGCCTTCCTTGCAAACGCACAACTGCATCATCCCGACTCACCTCGCTTCGCCGTCTCTTCCCGCTTTCCCCCGTCCCTCGTTCTTTCTTTTTCTTTCTTTCTTTCTTTCCTTCTCTCTTTCTCTCTCTCTCTCTTTCTCTTTTTCCTTCGTCTGCCAACTCTCCGCTCATCTCTCTTTACGATCCGACCCGGTGTGCGCCTTCGCGCGCTTGCTTCCCTCTCGTCTTCTTGTCCGACCAGTCGACCGACCGCTTCTCCATCTCTCTCTCTCTCTCTCTCTCTCTCTCTCTCTCTCTCTCTCTCTCTTTCTTTCTCTCCTTGCCACTCTCGTCCACTTCGACTCCTCTCTTCTTTCGCACGAAAGCATTGCCACACGCGCGAAACGGCCCACCGTCTTCTTCGTTCCCCGCTGCTTCAATCCACGGCGTCGATGCGCGATGATGCTCTTTTCTCGCTCGCACCATTCTGCCACTCGCGTTCAGCAGCAGTGTTATCTTTTTCTCTTTCTCTCTCTCTCTCTCTTTTCTCTCCTTCTCATCTCGCAAAGCGAGAGGTCATGCCGTGGATTCGCTTCTTCATTCTTCCTCCACTGCCGTCATCGTCTCGTTCTTTCTTCTCTTTTTCTTCACATCTCCGTAGTTCAGTGATAAGGCCGGCAATATTTACAAAAGGACACGTAACTATTTGTCCCATACGTCAACGTGGGCAGTCCGCGGGTGAGAAGGACGGGATCCAAAGATGAACAGACAAATGCCGGTTCCAGAAATGGAAATCGCGGTTCATACTTCGCGACATCAAGAAAACTTTTTAAATTCAGGATGGACCTCCCTGGCCGGACACCTCAGTCAAGGACTTGAAAGGAAAAGTAGTTCTATGCAGGGGAAAGAGGAGGAGGGAGAGAGAGAGAGAGAGAGACAGGGAGAAAGAGCCGGAGGGAGCGATCGCGAGGAAAAGAGGAAGAGACAAGGAGAAAGAGGAGGGGTTGGGAGGAAAGGAAGTGAAAGTACGACGACGTGGGGCCTGTGTTACAAGGCGCATCCGAGATTTTGTGCTACCGTCTCTCTTCCGTCTTTCGCGTCTCCTTACCGCTCCTCCCTCCCTCCCTCCTATCCTCCCGCCCCCTTTCCGCAACCCCTCTCATCTAAACAACGCCGTCCGCCGGCTTCTCTTCCCTGTTTGCGTTCGCACTTACGGTTTACGAGAGGACTTTGCCGATAGTTTGTAGGTTCGCACGTAACGAGCACGCACCCGTACGGAAGGACGTGCCGTGGAATGGAGATAACTGGCTGTTACGCTCGCGGAAGGAAAGTGATTTTCCCAAGGGCGCGCTGATCTCTCAATCTATGAAACTGCGCCTTTTTTTTTCCCGAAACAAATATAATTCAGATCGCTTTTCAGAGATTACTCGCGCGCGGCGTTACATGGATCTGCATTCCTTCCGCGATCGCGAAATATGTATGTGTATCACAATGCAGATCACAAGACGTCTAAAGATAGTATAAAAACGCTCAGACACGCGCGCACATATATATAAGAAATTTTAATATATATTACAATTTAATATATCATTCAATTTTTTCTTAGATTTGTTACTTATTAGTGCCATATTTAAATTTATATCAGATACGCAATCGCAAATTGCAATAAAATGTTGAATTTAAGACACCATAAATATACATATAAATGGATACTTTATTTGTAATATACGCAAACATAAAATCTTTCTGCATGTTTACGTTACTTAAGATTATTTCTGTCAGTTACTTAAAATTATTTCTGTCGGAAAAAAAAATATATATATGTATATAATATATATGTCACCGTTTATTATTAATTATAATAGATAATGCTATTAGCATATCGATTGCCTTTTTAACCGTACCGATCGTGATCGTCCATCGCGCGTCTCCCGATCCCGTTCCTTTGGCCTGCTTCCTCGAATGAAAAAGGTAATCAACGACTACGAGCAACGCGGGTCCGTAAAGGAGGGCGCCCGTTAGAAGGAGGATGTCGAAAAATCCGTTGGAAGGCGGAGGCCGGAGGACGAAGGACAAAGCGACGAAACGGAAGGTGAGGATCCGGGTGAGATGTAGGTGAGGAGGAGAGGCCAAAAAAAAAAAAAAAAAAAAAAAAAGGAAGAAAATGGGCCGCGGTCATTCGCGCCAAACTATTCTTGGGCCGGTACGTAACGGTACACTCCGATGAGACCCCAACTCACGAGTATACTTTGGTCATGAGGCCCTTGTCCGGTTGTCTCCATCGGACAACTCCATCCAGCGATTCGCCGAGGCTCGCCTCACTGATATGGTACGTCGGCTCATACTTCTGGCCTCTGTCTCTCTCTCTCTCTTTCTCTCTTTCTTTTTCTCTCTTCTTCCCCCTTCCCCTTCGTCAAAATCAACATATGGCGAATTGGGCTGCTTCTCAGGACAGTCACGAGACCTCTCAAACATTCCCGGGCCAAATGGAACGTGACGCGAATGGTACGCATCTTGCGTCACGTATACGTACATTGTGTTGGCGTTCGCGGAAATTTGCTTGCTGATAATTGAATGTCTCTATAGGTAGGTATATGTAAATCGATAACGAGGATCGAGACGAAAGCCATTGATCTTGCACGAGGCTTTGATGGAAGTCTCGAATGAGTTGCTGTTATCGACGCGGAATCAATGTTCCTTCAAAGTTTCCTTTTTTTTTTACAAAAAGCCAATTATACGCCTTAAGAATATTTGAGACCTATTCCAACAATTATCTTTTCGTTCCTTTAACGTCGCTTAAAATTAGAATTTATTTTTAAATGCATATTTTAAATAATATTTTCCAGAAACTCGCTGGGAATCGCTTAAGAATCTCTAAATGTCCCTTCTAAATGTCCCTAAAATGCTAAACAAGGAAGAACCTTCAAAAACAAATTTGTATTGTATTATTGCTAATACGTTTATGACTTGCGCCTGGCTTATTTAGACTTCGAACCATGTGCTATTGACCTTTACGCTCAACGATTCGCCATAGGCTTGTATGGGGAATCGGTAAGTGAATAAATTATTGCGATCCGTGACAGTACAAATTGCGGCATTGTCTACACTTATTTGCATCCGTGCTGTTAGACATTTAATTATGCTATATTTGCATGAGATTCAACAACGAATTATTCTAATAATGTTACAGCAAATGAAGGAAAAGCATCTTTAATTATAAAATTTCGCCAGTAAGTATATATGAAATATTATTTTATTTCTGATTGATCAGTGATTGCAAATACAGACTTTTAGACTGATTAGATAATACTGACATTAGACTGATACTAAATCACGCGATCAATATTTATTACTATATTTTTTATACAAGAAAATTACATCCGCTCATGTACGTCATAGTTGTAACGAAACGGATTTAGCATATGGCAGAATCTTCGTATGTGCATGAAACGCACGCAGACGCGATATATCTTTCTCTGATCCATCCAGATAAAGTCGCGCTTGTCTGAATATCGAAAAGACCACATCATCTCGTCGAAATGTTTTATTATGGCGAGAAAACTTTGTAACGTATTATACACCGGATACAATGCGAATTAAGCGGTGAAATTCATTAATAATTATTTCTACGATGAAAATTTGTTAAATTGTATTTTACACATTATTTCGAGATTAATATTCTTCTCAAATTATGATCGTTAACATTATTAGACTCGTCGTGACGCTTTTTTTCGTGCGTTTTTTCAACGCAAATGTAGATTTCAGAGAAACTTTTGCCGCCCTTCACTCGCGCGCATCTGCTCCGCGATGAATGTTTGTTATCGATTACTTTTAAGTTTTTCAATAACCCGGTTTATCGCGTAAATATGTATGCCACGGGAAGAGATATAAATCAAAAAGAGAAATGAGAAAGTAAAGAGAAACAGAACAAATTGATTGATTCGTAAAAAAAAAAATAAGATGGACAGCGTAATTTATTGATCTGTCAAATTTATTAGTCGATCAAAGAGCCTCCGCATAAATTAAGGAATCATAATAATCTACAAAATATCATGAAATTGGGGTTGAAGATTAATGAGAAGAAGGGGAAAATTCGCCCAGTCCTGACGAGTGAGAAAAGTTGTGATTCACGAAAAGCAGATGTTATCAATCGGATCATCGAACTCGAGTCAAACGAATCGTGCGATTCTCCATCAACACGTCGTGCCAAACATGTGGCGTTCTGTCGCGGGCCAAAGCAGGCTGATAGGCGGCGGAGAATAGCAGAAGTTTTTCTCTTCTAGCGGACTCCTCTACATGTATTTCCCAAATACAAAGAAAGTAAAATACGAAATGGACGAAGGAAAGTCGCGCGGGAAACGGAGCTCTCGCGAATTCGCGATCTCGCGCGAGAAAGGACAGGCTTTTCGCTCCGAGCACCTTAACGTACATCGCGCGTGCGCGCGCGCGCGCGCGACGAGGAACCGAGGAACACGCTCTTCATCTCGTTTTCTCTCGTTCCGCGCCTCCTCGATCCGTCTGCCTTCCACGTACCTACTATCCTCTCCTCCTCGCGCTTCTTTCCTCTCGTCGCCCCTCCTGCCTTACCCTTCCTTGCGCGTTTCGCTCTTCTGCTCGCTCTGTGCAAAGTAAAGAGGAGCTGCCTTGGGTCGTTGGCCGCAACTTGCCGTGACCCAGTGCGAGCGCTAGGACATTGACTCTGCCATCGCCATCGCCATCCGCGATACCACCAACTTCCCCCCCCCGTCTCTCACCTCCTCCTCCTCCTCCTCCTCCCCCTCCCTTCCTCCTGTCCCTGCCGACATACCGCCACCTCCACCTCCCCCCTCCCCCGCCATTCGACCTCCCCCGCTCCCGTATCACCTACCGATTCCTCTATGCCTCAATCGGTTTACACCGACGACTCGCACCCTCTCTCCCCCTTTCCCCCTCCTCCCCCCTTCAGTCGCCTGCTTCCTCCTCCTCCTCCTCCTCCTCTTCCATTTTCTTCTCGTCTCCTCTTCTGCTGCTCTTTTTTCCCTTTTTATTCATTCGCTTCCTTCTTTACTGTCCCATACCAGGACACCGCCACGATCGATTCGCACGATTCCCAGTCGAAAGAAGCGGGACGCCGATGGTAGCGTGGCACTCCGGTTGCACCGGGCCTGCATGCGCGCCGGCGACAATCACGTGTGCGCATCCGCATACAAGTTTCCGCGTATAACGCCGGACCGCAGGACCGCGTCGAGCAGTCCCCCGTGTAAATTGGGCTCTATTTATGGCCGAAGGTTCGCCGACGGGGTCGATTCGCGGTTACGGTACTTGGACACGAAACAGGTGACGGAGGCGTAAACGTCTCCGTAAAGACCCCGTGACGAGGATCGTCCCGATAAATCGATATAGATTTCGACGATTATCCGACCTCAATATTTTTTATCACAATGCGAAACTTCATTCTTGGAATATTTGAAAAGAAACATCGTACGGAATTATTTGTCATCACAAGGCAGATTTTAAACCAATAAGAAAAATAATTTATTGTTGATAAAATTTTAATGAATTATCTAATTAATAAAATTTAAATAAAAACTTTTTTAATTTTATATTAATAAAATTTAATAATAAAATTTAATATTTTTCGTTAATACTTACTTATAATATCCACAAAGAGGCGTCGTCGATTTCTTTTTCAAACGCTGATTCTAACATCATACTTTAATATCACGCAAAAAAAATATCCCCGCAGAGAAGAATTTACTCATAGTACTCAATATAGAGAATAAAATTCAAATAAAAATCATGAGAGGAGGCGCTCGATTCACACATGCAATACGCAACAAGTTATTTTACATCTCGTAGCGCCCGGCAATGAAGTTTCCGCCCGGCACTCTCTCTTTAATTAATTAGACGCGGATGGATAACAACCGCCATAAAACGATTTCCAGCCGTTCCTCCCCGATTATGACGATGAAACAGTCGAAGTTTCGTCGATAAAGCTTGTGTGGCTGAAACGAAATTTTCTCAAGGTGCTCGCGGCTCGACAATCCAGAAGTCGAAGCACGCGGGTCGCGCGAGGAGCGAGAGAGATAGGAAAAAGGCAAAGAGGTGGGATTGACCCCCGCGTCGAGTACGACTTGCAGTCAGCTGACTCGGGCAATCTCTCAGCTGAGGCGGCCTGTGTATGTATGTGTGCGCGCGTGTGTGTGTATCGGGGCCTTTCCTGAGATATTTATCGGACTCTGGCGTAACAGCGCGCTCGATCGCGATGACGCCTATACCAAAATATCCCTGTCATTGACCGGTAACTAATGCTCAAGCGACGAGTCCCTGACATTAGGCATTATCATAACCGGCAACTATCAAATGTCTTGAAAAGTATTAGTTTATTACAAATTTTTAAATGGTACGTAACTAATCGTTAAAAGAGATCGGAAATAAATATTTGAAAATTTATTTAAAATTTATAATGCACGTTCATAAAATTTATAAACAAACAATAAGAAAAGATATTATTTTTGATATTCTTTAAATAATAAAAAAATGTACATTGTAAAATTGTTGATTTATTTATTCGCGCATATTTATTAGCAAGTATTAATAATAAGCTGTTCTTCAACAATAATAATATCTTGAAATCTTAAGAAATAACACTATAAGCATAATTCGCTCTGAAAAAATGCAGATTTGCATACTAATATTTTATGTGGTATACATAAGAAAAGACAATATAAGATTTCCTATTGTAAGTTACATGGTAAATTAAATACGCAGTCTATTTACACCAATGATCTATGTCTGATATAGACGCGATAAAATTGTCGACAAACATTTACACAGTGAAAGACAATAATCTCTATTCTCATCATTGCCTCCATCCTCCGAGGGAGGTTCGTCTTCGAAACCTGATTTTCTCCGTTTCACTTTCACGGATATGCAGTGAACGCAGGCCACGTCGAGCCAGCGCTAAACTTCCTCATCGGTGTGTCGGATGAAGGAAGACGAGAGGGAAGGTCGAGAAAGGGAAGAGAAACAAAGAACGACTACGAGACAAGATCTGTTTTATTGCTTCTTCATTGACGAGAATCCCAGCGAGAGTTGATGGAGAAAAATGGGAAGGAAAAAAAAAAGAAAGACATTTTTCTTCATTTTTGTACTACGAGGAAAGAGACAGAAAGAAAGAGGCGAGTTTCTACTTTTCAAGCTAAATATATAGCGCTTAGAGCTTCTAAGAATGTGGCCAATCAGTATAATTTCCCGAACAAGTAAATCAATCTGCCAAACAATCTATTGTAACGCACTTCTTTGCAACTTCTTTAATATATTGTCGAATTTAGTAAATAAAATAAATATTTTTTTCCACAATTAAATATATTTTTTATATTTATTATTTATATATAATAAATACATAATATTTATATTATATATTTATTTTTTTACTTATATATTTATATAGTATATAAGAGAAGACATACACATTAATCGTTTATTTCGTCTTATCAAAATTTAGCTGCGAAATGTTTGGGCGCAGCGATTTACGTAGATTACGCCTAATCTGGACTAATACCCCTAACTCGTTCGAAGGAAATCGATGGCTCGGTTGAATCTTACCAGGAAGCGTGGCATCCAATTAGGCATCCGCCAACAGGAAGCCCCCTACTTCCCGATCGTAAAATATATCCATCCCGATAAGCGGTTGGGTCCTGACCGTAGCGTCCTAATGAGATGCACGGAAAAGGTCTCCGCTTTCGCGTCACGTTTCTCCATCCCCGTGTGCAACAACGCGTGTTCTAACACGATACTCAGCGATACTCCCGATATTGCCCCTTCCTCCCCCACCTCCCCCTCTCCTATCGTTCTCGCGCAGAATCTAAATTGTGAATTCTCGGCGGACGATGATATTCCCTGCTTAGCGTTTTCTCTCGCTTCGAGAGTTACGGAAGAGGACATCTATAAGACTCGTGCTCCTCTTCTCTCTCTCTCTCTCTCTTTCTCTCTCGCCGAATATATTTTCATCGAAATGCGGAGCGCGGACGCAAAAGTGCGATGAATCTCCGGGGCCTGATGCCACGCACGTTCCCCCCGGGGTCCGTTCCGCGGGGTCCACGCTCGTAGCACGACGCACCGTTATGCATTTTCGGTCGGGAAGGACAAAAAAAAAACACAAGGGTGGAACGGGGAGAAAGAGAAAGAGAGGAAGGAGAAAGAAGCGTACGCGTCGCAAAAAATCGATGCATCCTGTGCTCTGACCCCTCGCGGTCCCTTTCGTGCAATGCGGTACCGTCCGGTCGAACGATCGGTCGAGAGCGTTCCGTAAATGCTCTCTATCCGACGGCTCGTTTCTTTTTTTTTTTTTTTTTTTTTTTTTGCTTAAGCGTCTCTTTTTTTTTCGCATGTGCCATCGTGTGTGCGTTCTGCACGCTCGCGTATTCGATTACGAGTGTCTCGTATTACGGCATCGGGCGCGTGCAACATTCGCGTCGCGACTGCCCTTCCGGACCGAGAGCATCGACAGCTTCTGCGATGCTTTCCTAAGTATCACGTTTCACACATCTTAATTCGGAGGATATTAATGCATATGATACGTCAAATTATTTGATGTGAATCGAATTGTTGATCACGGATAAGATTAATTCATACAATTATAGTAATATGAATAACATTTTTTTTCTACAATTAAATATATTTTTTATATTTATTATTTATATATAATAAATACATAATATTTATATTATATATTTATTTTTATACTTATATATTTATATAGAAAATATAGAAAATATAGAAAAAGATTAAGAATGTTTTGAATGTACAATAGTAGCAAAAAACTGTCAAAATTAAAAAAAAAAAACCTTTTTACATTTGTACTGTTTAAAAAATCAAACAAATAAATCCGGATTATGAAAAGAAAGTATCACAAAATAATATGGATTTTGAGATCTTTGTAAAAGAAAATAGTTGTAATTAATATTTTTCCTAATTTATGGCAGAAACTTTTGATCGTGAATACCCCCTGAAATCAACTGCAAGAAACAATGAAAAACGTGTAATTTTTTAGAAAGAGAGAAAGAGAGAGAGATAATATTTTTCTACAATTTTTAGTAAATAACTTTTAAACGAATAAGTGGATCTAAATCAAGTTTTGCACAAATATTTATTAGAGTTTTCTTAATGTAGGTGAAAATTTTTACTTCATTGGCAATATTTTTTTCTTGTCAAATTTGTCAACAAGTGCTACAATACGATTTTCCATAAGAATCAATAGTAACTTTAAACTTAAATAATTTCCAAACCGTTAAGAGAATGTGCTCAATTTTTGCACAGATATTCAGAAGAAATAGTAGAATAATCCACGAAATTTTCATGCTTTTGTTAATATTTCGATATATGACACATACATCCTTAATTCGTGATTCAAAGTTCACTTCATATACTGTATATGTCAAATAAAACAAAAATCGCATAAAATATTATACAAATTTAAGTTATTTTATATATTTCATTCTTCAATAGAATATACATATAATCAATACACTATTCATCTTATTTGAAGATTGCAACTATATAAATCACAATAAGAAAGATGATCATTTTCAATTAAAACATCGTGCTTTCTGAATTCGTATAATTTTCTATGAATAATAGCGTCGCCTTCTGTATACTAATAAACGGATGGTCATAAATTTTCTCTTTTTTATTAGCTTTTTATTCCGGTAGCGATTATCGCGGGCGTTACAAAAAAAAAAAAAAAAAAAACTTGCACGATTCCGATACAACAAGACCCTGATATACGATCTTTAATAATTTGTGTGGCAATTATTTATGGAAATCGCGGTACATTTTCGACGTTCAAGAGTAGAAGTCTATAGATACGTGTACACGCACGTCGAGTACTTTTTACATGTCGAAAACGAGGCCCGGGTATCGGTCCTCGTAAAAGACTTTTATGTGTTTGCGAAGCGCCGAAAATAGCTACACAATCGGAACCGGTTTCGGTAGAATCTTTGCGATTTCCGTAGGACTATACTGGCTTTGGTCAAATGAGCCAACGCGTCGCGTTCATATATACATATATGCGGTACAATTATACGTACATTTATCTCCGATAATTCTTATCTCTATGGAATCATTGATTTCTGATCTTTCTCTCTCTCTCTCTCTCTCTCTCTCTCTCTCTCTCTCTCTCTCGCTAGGATTTATAATCCTAGAAAAAAGTAACGCTTCTTTCCTACGCAATACGAGACCTTCACCACGAGACCTTCGATTTGCCAAGCCCTTCGAGCCGCGGCACGTGTATAAAGTCCACGCTTAATACGGGATTAATAAAATTTGATTGTGTAAGAGCGGTCAACTGACTCGTTAAATACCACTTTTTTCAGGAGGACGTATACTTGTAGAACGTAACGCATCTGCAGCAATAAAACGTGCAGGGTTAACGACGTCGTTAAAACACGCGGCGAGTTTCGAGTAATCAATGCTTCTATTATCTCGCTCGCGACAGTGAACGTACACGCATAAACTGTACACGCGTTATTTACACGATATTTAAATATCACAGACTTATCGAAATATGAAATCTCTGTTCATAATGCATTATAAATTAATGTTCTTTTAGCAAAATTAATCCTAAACTTTATCGTTAATCCTAAATTTAAAAAAAATAGATTTTAAGGGACAAAGGGATTCTTTAATCGAGATGTTTTGAAATTTTAAAATTACGTTACGAATTCTTCTTTAAACATATATTGTTAGCTCTTGAAACTAATTTATATTTGAAAAATCTTATGGAAAATAGATGATTAATTAACTTTCGCGCGCTTATGGAAGAGCTTCATTAAAGGGGATAAATTAGATCAATCATCTTGATGCCTAGTGTCATTATTCAGCAATAATTATTAGTAATAAGTAACAAGGTCAAATCGCATGCTAATAACGAAATTTATTCACTAATCGGACGATTAACCATCGTTTGTTTCTCGCTGGCAGCTGCATTGTTCTAAACTCTTGTTTGAATGAGTACAAATCCATCGCAATCAATCACGATCGAATGTCTATCAAATGTCCACTATTTAGTATTCATTAACACGATATGATTATCGTATTAATCATCCATTTTGGGCACTCCCAATACTCGTCACAAATTTATCCTGATTTATGCACTTAATGCGGCGGATAAACAGATCCATCGATCACCCCTCTCTCTCGCACTCTCTTGACATCGCAAATGTGAATATTCGTGTAAAGTTAGATATACCAGGTGTGTCGGTAATTCCTTTCCGGTTTTTCCGGCAGATGACACTAGCCATAAGTATGAAATGTTAT
>JBCEZX010000031.1:396182-415880 GCA_039654345.1 Cataglyphis cursor
TATATATATGGTTTTTTTAAAGAATTATAAAAAATTCAAATATTGATAAGTGACATAAAGTTGAAAAATTTTTTAAATGCTGATCGATAATAAATGACTTTCATGAAGTAAATTTTCTAAATTTTTTCATGGTCATTTTTCATGATAAGTTTGAGAGAATAATATTAAATATTCTATGTATTTACTGTTTAAAATATAAGAATAATTAATTTTAAGAAATTTTGATATTAATTTTTTTCTTTTACTAAAATAACAATAGAAAAAAATACGCTTTTGGAATATAATTGTGCATATAGCGTAAGTCTATGCAGGGATATATGATTCGTCGGTTTTATTTTCTTCATCCCTTTCATCTCTCTATTGAGCTCCCACAATTAAATTAACGCGTTATTTATTTTATTAATGCTAACATTGGGCGATCGTTCCGCTGATTTACGCGACAGGTATAAGAGCAACCAACAAGATGAGCACGCGTACAGAAGTGCAGGTGACTGATTTCACTTTCTCCGAGGAAGGTGGTTCTCTCTTTCTTTCTCTCTCTCTCTCTCTCTCTATTCCTTTTTTTTCTACTCGGGGAAAGTAAGAGAGAATCGTGAGAGTGCACTAAAGGTGTTAAAAATGGCTCGAGCTCCGGATATGGTCCGAGTTTCTTTTATCATGACGCGCGATAACGTGAGTTTCTCCTTTCGCGAATGTCATTAGACGCAGTTTATTTGCGGGAGTCTATTTTATGTCTTCCTTTTTACAACTTTAACAAACTTATAGTAGAAAGTAACTTTATAAAAAAAAAGTATAAAATCCTTGAATATAATATATAACAATCTAATATTACAGTTATTTCTTTGATTAAAACTAGTTTTTATAAACAATTCTTTTATGGATATTATTATGATAATTAATAATATTTGTATTCTTCAGTATTATTAAACACCGTGTGTATAGCAAATATTGAATTAATAATAATTTTATAATTAATAAATAATATTAATGCATAATCGCAATACTTTTACACTTTATAGTTGCAAGCAATTCTTAGAAGTGCGATTTCTCTCGCGGAATTTCTATCTTTGATTAATCGATTGGATTACTTTCGTTTAGTGACCAATTACTTTCGTAAGCTCGTACACGATGACTCAGAATCTATGAATAACTATCTACTTAGTTAAATCTCGCAGAAATAAAATGTTGTATGTTGATTGATCCGTTTTTGATCCGGAAGCATCAGAATCCCTGTAGGCATGTTTTAATTTTTGACAGAACAAATTATTTAAAATTTATTTTATATTTTTTCTTGTCTTAACTTATATGATATTTACGTTATATATTTTCCAAATATTAAATTTATTTGCATTCAAAAATTATGTATAATCCACACAATATATTAAATCTTCCATTGTATTAAATATTCAGAATCGTGTACAACAGATCGTTAATGAGATTATTTTCTTGACCAAATTTTTCTCCATTTTTTATCACATAAGAGACGAATTTATCTAATTCGCGTACGATAGTGGCAATTTGTGACAACTCGTAACATGATCTCTCGACAGATAGGTCAAACATCCTAATCTCACAATGGCTCAATTCATTCAGAGGCCGAGTTCAATGATCTGTGGATTTTTGATTGTGAACAATTTAAGGACTGACACGAAAAGATTGTGTATGTGTGCGAATTCGTCTCACTAACAAACACCTCTTCCGCTCCTTTTATTTCTATATCCGAGCATCGTTTCTTCTCTCATTCTCCCTTTTCTCTCTTCGTTTTCCTTCCGCTCTTTATCTCTCTTTCTCTTTCTTTCTCTCTTCCTTACTTGTGTTCCTCTCCTATCTCTAGCTGAACACGCCGAGAGGGTCAACGCACCTCTCTAGTCTAACGAGCGAGTCGACCAACCTATCTATTCTGCCTACCTACCTACCCATCTACCTACTTATCGTCACTTATTCACCGTCGTTCAAGGTACTCGGATAGCACCTCGAATTGACGAGATTGCCTCTATGTGCTGCCGGATAGACACCACCCGCTTTAGTCTAGGTAAGGTACCTTCTCGCGTGCCATGTGCTATGTTGGCCTCTCCCCTCCTGGGAGTACGCAGCCCCGCGATAATTCGTACGAAGGAGGAACGGCGTGGCGTACTGTCAGGTCAGTGATCCAGTTGGAATCGATCGGCAAGAAAACGGTAGGAGGAAAGCGGAGGGAGTTCTCGAGCTATCATATATATGTATATATGGCGATCTTTTTTTCTATCGCTGAGATAAAAGAATTCATTATTATCAATCAATCCGAATGGAACAGCTGTCAGTTATCACCGATTGAACGTCATGAAATTTAGCACAGCTGATTTGTGTAGAGAGATTTTGAGTAAGATAAATCTCTGTAATATAGCTCTTTTTTTAATCGATGAAAAGGACTTCCGTAATTTGTTTTGTGCCTTGTTCGTTGTGTTCTGTGCTTATGAACGATTGTGACTTGATTCGAGAATCGCATAAGAAATGAGCACTTGTATAAACTAGAATTGCACTATAAAATATTTAATTTACACAATTGCCTTCCGATAAGATTGTTACGGCGTTCAGTTTTCTTTACACTCGATTGTAAAATATATATAGTATTTGCCTGATATTTTTGATGCTGGTAGTTTTGTTGACACTTGGTAGATATTAATATACGTATTTTGTTGTCAAAAATACATTTCAAAATTATTATAAATGTACGATATTTCCTTGGTAACTTTCTTTACGTTTAAATACAACAAATAATACAATTTTGCATGAGGCTTTATTAATATTATATATTATTATCTATAAAATAAAGTAAAACATATATTTCAACAATTAATTAAAATAATAATATATATAATTGTATTTCAAATTTTTACTAGAACAAAATTATATAATAAATCAGAAAGAGAGAGATCGCGATTGCTTACATATAAATATTATTTTTTAATAGAAATTTATAAATGAAATTGAATGATATGGGATATTAATAATTTCCTCTTTTTTGCATATTACATTCCTGTTTTAATTGTACTAGAATCGGACTAGTTCTCTCTCATATAAAATTGCTATTGAGAATTCTCTCCCAAAAATAAACTTCGCGTACGTTGTCAGAGAACGAAATTCGTGATCAAGATTCAGCATTGGCGAACGTGAATCTTAGCTGCTCGTCTCGGGACAACAGGGTGAACGCCCGACCTAGAGGCTGCGCATTGCGTCGCGCTGAGAGCAGCGGCTGCGAGCTCTCTCGCGGGAGTTTTAACCGAGGCGGGAATGAAGCGGAGCAGAGCGACGAGAAGGCGCGTCGCCGGGTAATGCGAGCCATGCGATACGTAAACACGCAACCGCCGCAGGACATACTTCTGCATTGTCGCGACGTTTTCAAACGGAGAATTACGCACGATTTTTACGTGCATAATACATACGGGTATGTACAAAAGAAGCGGATTTTATGGCACGCTCAGCGTAAAGAATCGCAGATTCTCCTTTAAGAATGAACGCAACATTTTTCAAAAATCCCACCCAGATCGTTTTCTTTTAGCAAATCTGACCGAAATAAACTTTGAATTTCTGTTTACGATGGCACATTTACGATTTACGATGCTAATGCTGTACCATTGTACGAGATAATGCTTAGGAAATAGTCAGACCGTGTCAAACAGTGGAGTCGACTCGAAGCGGGAGAGACAGATGAGTGGTTAGGTCAGGGAGAGCTCGACGCAAAATTTTGCCACGCACATCGGCACAATCGCCTCGACAACTCGAGCGAACGTCTCTCTTTTCTCCCTCCCTCTTTCTCTCTCTCTCTCTCTCTCTCTCTCTCTCTCTTTTTCTCTTTCCGTCTCTGGCCTTCTCAATTGCTCGCTTGCACTCCGGTTCGTTCTTCATCTTTTCTGGTTCCTCTCCCCCCTCCCCCTCCTCTCTTTATATATTCCCCACCTTCTCCTTCTATATTCTCGATTCTTCCTGTCCTCCCTCACCTTTCCACCAACGTCACCCTCTTCCTCGTTTCCTCTCGCTCCATCTCTCTTTTTTCACTTCTCAGCGTCCCTTACCTCCGATTCCTTGCCCTGTTTCTTTCGCATCCTCCTCTCATAGTATCTTTCACTTTTTCCTAATCGCCAATAGAGCAATCCGAAGCAAGGCTTAACATGATGATAATATTACGCGTGGCTGAACTTTCGAGTCCTTCGACGACCTAATATTCGTAGCAGTTCTGGCGCGATTAAGATCGTCGTTTCTTAACTACGATGGTTGAGATGACTGTGTCGATCTTGTGATAAGATGCCGCATTTTCTGATTAGATCCAGGAGGGACTGGTCTTCTCTATTAGAAAAAATTGATAGATACTATAAAGGCATCGCATTTTACTTGGAAATCACTCTTCCGTACTGATAAACTTCAAATTAATTATCAATTGTATCAAGATCTATTAATTAAATTTTAACCGATGAAGAGATAATCTGATGAAGCGATTAATTAAACGATGTTGATGAAACCGGCAATAAATTATTTAAACTAATCAAAGTAATTCTCATATTTTTATTGCAAATTTGGAAACGTATTATTATTATATTTATTGCAGACTAAATCGTCATACTTATTAAATATAAATTTAACGAGAAATCAGAATATTCTACTCAGCATATATGCAAACTTAAGCAAAATATGAAGTACGCTATAATAAAGTTCGTTGAACTTAGAAAAGAAGTTAAAAAAAAATTTAGAAGAATTTAAAAAAAAGAAATTAGGAAAATTAAGTACTTCTAAATGAATATTCCCAAAGTCGTATTCCAAAAAATTCAAAAAAATCCAAAGCAATTCTTACACGTCTTAGATTTTGAAAATCGATCAATAATCCGAAAAATTATGAGTACCTTTTGCGAAACAACAGCAGATAATTATAAGTCGATAGGGCATAGAGAACTGAGCGAATAGAAAAGAAAGAATATTTCAAATTTTTTTTTTTTATTGTTGTGCGCAAAAGATTAAATAAGCTATATTTTATAAAGAACAACTTAAAAAAAATATTTTCAGCTAAATAAAAATGAAGTTTCTTCTTCAATAAGGTATCCAATAAATCGATTGAATTTACTACATTGAATTCATGGATGTTGCGTAGCTAGAAAAGAAGATCTACATCAGGACGGCATTTCGAAGTTGTTTGTTGCGCAAACCTCGATAGGTTCGTAGGATTGCATCTTGCATAATCGCCGTTATAGCATGTACACACAGAAGCACAGGTAGATTAAAAAAAGGGTCTGAATCATCGCAAGAATCGACCATATTATCCTTATTATAAATTCAATAAACAATAATTAGCTTCAAGATATTGATCTTAGCTTCAAGACTATTTCTATTATACGACGATGTTCGAGTAAAATCTCGAAAAAAATTTGTATGAAGAAATCAAAGTGTGTAGTATCAGATATTTGATGTATCAAAATTACAAACGATGTATTAATATTATTTTTTGAGAATTATGAATTTTATGTTCTTTGGACATTATGTTCTTTTACATGTGGTTGACTGTCATTAAACTCTTGTTATACGCTACTGCATTTTAATTATCGCTTGCGTATTTTGTACAATATATTATTATAATATGTATATAGACACTATATATTATTATGAAATTACATCTAATTGCATATCTGTTCATTAGTAGATAACTTTGCACTCGCTAAAATTTACGATGTTACGCGTGATGAGGAGACGATATAAAGGGTATGATTATCTTGTTCGTACAATTTATTGATACTTTAAAGAAGTCTATCAACGCGAAACTTACGTGAAATTTAATGTGAAGTTTATAATTGTAAATATTATGTGTCTTGAATAATTATCACGTAAAAATTATTCGTGGCCTTGAAAGCTGATTTCGACGGTCTAATATCGAATGAAACATTCAATCGCAGTCATAATGACGGTATGAGGGAGCATGTTCTTCAATTATTAATTAGCCAATGTAACGTTAATTAATATTCGTCCGCGCGTCTCACACTGCGGCCAATGCGAAACCAGAAACCAACGAAGGAAATATACAAACGCTTCTGGATCTACATTTCCTTTCAAAAATAGACTTAATGACATCGCGGTGCAACGAAGAGGCGCACGCTGCCGGCAAATCGAACCTTAAGGATGATCAAGTAATTTATGATCAGCTGTATCGCCCTCTTGCTCTCTTCCTTTCTCGATCTCCTTCTATCTGCCTCTCTCGCGGTGTCGCCTCTCCATCTCTCTCTCTCTCTCTCTCTCTCTCTCTCTCTCTCTCTCTCTCTCTCTCTCTCTCTTTCCCTCGTGCCACTCGTCTCTATCGCGTTCCGGCATAGCAGAAGGACGCGCTACCCCTCCAAACCAAGAGCGGGATGCTGCTGGTGGGATGAACATCAAGTAGCAACGAGTCATTCACCTTTTATCCCAGTAACACGAAGTCGTAGCCGCGAGCGACGATGGACGACAAACTACAATCTGCACAAGCACCGCGCCGGGCGTATATCTACACGGTCAGGACCCGTGCCTTAATTTATATCGGCAGATCAGAGATGCGCGATCGCGCATTCTATTAGAGTCATCCCCATCGTTCTAATATAGCGATGCACGCGCGGATCAACGAGCGAGTGATTTTGCGGCGCGCGGGCAATGATGTCGGGGGACCGGTTGATACGCATTAAATCATTGTCGCGGATAAACTTCTCCTCGTCACTTTAGATCGTATTTAGATTAAATTAAGTGCGAGCGTAGAAAGAACGCGTTGCCGATATCAGTGAAAAACGGGATTCTAATCTTTTACGCTTGTAAAACACAGCGTTGCGCTTTTGCGTTTTCAAGGAAAATTACCGTTTAGAAATATCTCAGGATATAATTTTCTTCTTCTAAGCATTTTTTATTTTACGTTAAGAATATTATAGTTAATATATATATTTTTTAATTGCAATTATTTACTTAATATCGGTGTAATATTGAAATTGCTTATTATATATGTTAACGGCATTCCTGTACTTAAATTTCTTAGTCAATATTTTAGTAGCTATATATAATTTAATTTTTATTTTGCTACGCTTGTCCATATATTAATATAATAGAATTTAATAATTATTTTTTAATTATTAATTTTACAGCCACAAATTTAGCCACATTGTCTTATCAAGTTTTCGCTTGAACAATACTTCATTAAATTGGATATTTTCATAGCATTGCTATTACTAAACTTTTAACTTATCAAAATCAAATTCATATCATTAGAATATAATGGCAAACGGCGAACAATGACGACGACCCGGCCTACCGGACACTGTCTCCGACACAAACGAGAGAACACATTGTAGCTGCTAGATCAATGGGGCTTAAGGAGAATAATTTCTGTTAGACTGCACTCTTAATCTACTGAGAGAATAATCTCAATGCAATAAATGCTTTAGCATTTGCAATTGCAGCGATTTTCCACGAAGTCGATTTTTTCTCATGCTATCATTTTATCGCAGCGACCAAAAAAAATCATAAACTTAATTGATGGGTGTATGTGTGTATGTAAAAAAACTATTTGCGAGTGTATGTATTTGTAAAAAATAATTTGAGATTATTAAAAAAAATAAAAATGTCATTAAAAAAATATTACTAGCATTACTATTAAAGTAATAAAAAATATAGAGATACTAAATTGTGTAAAGTAAAAAGCACGAAAATTATACGTGCAAAATAAATGGATTCGCGAATTTCTGACGTTTTTGAAATATTCAATAAGCCCAACACGTGATAAAAAAGACGATAACGAAGATAATATCTATGAGTTAATGTTAGTCGAATCTATAAGTAAATGTAATGTAAGTTTTCTTATCGCAAAGAGCGTCTTAAGACTAACATAGGATAGCGTGATGGTTCTATATTAAAGAAATGATTTATCGTTGCTACTCTGTACCACGATCCACATTACAGCACTATATAAATCTATTTATAAAGTTATTCAGAACTTTAAGCGTGGCCAACAATACTGATCTTAACAATTCTGTGTCTATTTTTGTTCGAATTGTTACATAAATTGCAACTTATGAATTTTAAATACAAATTGTCTCGCACGCTTTGCATATGAAAAAAATTCAATAATTGATATGTGCAAGAGATATATTTTTTTCAAAAATAAAATTTTTCTTTTTTTGAAAACAAAATATAATATAAAATAATATAATATAATATATAATATTATAATATATTTATAATATAATATAATGTAAATAATAAATAATAAATAATAAATAAAAAATATATAATATAATATAATATAATATAAATATAATTTTTTGCACGTCAAAAAAATTTATTGTTTAGTAAAATTACTCGTTAAGCGAGAAAAATGGAACACGGATATATATTATATTATACAAATAAGACATACGCAAATTGCATGAGAACGTTAAGTTCATGGTATGCGGTAACTCGCACACATGGTTTCTAAAATGATAACTCTTCGATCGATTTCGCGTGAGGTCAATGAATCTATCCCACTATCTAACATCACGCTAGAAATAGTGTTAGAGGACGATAGTAGTTCCGCCAACGCCTTCGATAATAGAACAACTATACACAATATATTTACAAATTTTTACGTTTTATAATGTAAAATATATAACAAAATAATATATTTTTAAATAAAATTGAGCTACAGTTTTTAGCGGCAGAAATGAAATAATTGAGGATAAATAAACATCGTGTTAATATTATCATAAATCACACGCGGCTTTCGTAAGAAATTCTGAATTGCATTATGCATTCAGGTCGACCGACACCGCCTGTACAACACATGTCCTATTTGTTCGGAACTCGAAGAAATCTGTCTGTCTTCAAGACCTTATACACGGATTGAAACGGATCCTCAAATGTTCTAGTAGTCTCATGTTCAACTAGTGATCATTGTCGACCATTGACGGCTAATTCAGCCTCGAAAAAATTCCTCTGGGTCCATATGCTCTACCTCCTCTCTTTCGAGAGGTTTTCCCTTCCTCCTCCGTCCTGTGTAAATCCTACTTTTCTCCCCATGCAAGACCCTGTGCGAACCCGGGGGTTGGGCTTGTGAACCAAACGATATATCGGGGGAAATTTTCCAAAAGCTCGAACGGAGTGCCAATTGCCGCTGTAGCCGGCAGCAACGGCCAATCAGCGTTGGCCCTGGTCGGACAGGTGGGGGCCAGCCGAGACTTAAGCGAGGCCACTCGCCGTGGAGCTGTCAGAGCTCTGTGGGGCACGGTCACGCACACAGCAGCCGGTCCCTTTAGTTTTTCCGATAGCGTTCACTTCATCGATTGTCGGCCCTTCCATCGCGCGGAATTCTTCGCGAGACTTTGATCGATTTGTCATCATTTGGTATCGGTCTCACCTCGTGCAACATCGACGAACTGCGCCGTTCGTGTACTAGCAATTTCCCCTCGTGAAATTGTTTTGAAGATTTCCGATAATTCAAGGAGCATTCCGTATTTCAGAAGCCATCGCTTTAAGTGTCAGAAGTGCCTGCAACGCTCCGGTAGATTTCCGAGGGAGCCGAGTAAGAAGATATGGCTCGGCAGTTGGACCCCACTGGTCTTTATTGAAGACGTTTTTCTCCGCAATCGAGCAACTACATACTTCCGCTTTCAGTGTTGCTGAAGATTATTATCGTCGACATGGCAGCAGGAGGATTGGACCCCACCGGTCTATACTGAAGTGCCAACTGCGTAACTGCGTTTCTTAAGAGACTGCTCTCATACTTTCGTATCTCTAAAGGTGTTTCATTGATTTGCAATTTTAAATTGTGCATCATGGCTGGACTCGATCCGACCGGTCAATATTGAGGAAGAAGAGGAAGATCGGAGAAGAAACGAGGAAGTAGCGAAGACTCAAGAGTTCAATATCTCAAGGTCGCGACATGATTGCTATCAAGGGTCTCGATCCGACTGGACAATATTAAACCGGACAATACCAAAGCTTCCGGAATTCCGAAACAAACATCCTTATGGATCCGGTGATATCGATGATGGAAGAAGTAAGAGGAAAAGAGGAGATTTCATCCTCAAACCTGAGGAGACTGATATGGAGCATTCACATTCGCAAAGGACGACATCGGACCTTTCTTATGGAACGTCAATGAAAATGCCGAATCTGCCTACATACAGGGTGAGTTTCTAGTCTTGTCAACAATTAGTTTAATAAGTAAATTGTTGCGCGAAATAATTTTTAGACGATCAGTCTCTTCCTCTATCGTAGCGGCATTATTTGAACCTAACATTAATTACTATAGCATACTTCATCTATTCTCGCACGTGATCGCCATAATTACGTAATTTGTGGCAATGATTCGTGGCTGAAGTTCGTGATCAGCCGCGACTGCTTGTGAGATTCTTTTTCGGCGGTCAACCCTCTCTCACTTCATTCCATGCGAGTCGCGCTCCTTCTCACTCTGATTCACCTTTTCCTCTTGCTACTTCAACGTAACCGTCGCGATGGATTGCAAAAGAATAGAAGAAGACTTCTTTGAAGATTCGCTGACCCGCGTATAATCGACGATCCAAAAAGAAGAGAGAGACGATTAAAAGGAACGCTATAAAGAACGAGATGGGAGGTGGTACCGTCCTTAAAATTACGTCACATCATTCTATCGACACTTAACATCACGCTTGCGACTCATTGGTTATCGCGATCCCACTAAGATCGATTCGATAGAAGGCCCGTGATAGAATCCCACGGCTACTACCGGTTATCTAATTTTGACAGACGTGTAGTTTGACGTTAGAATACGAGGCGGTAATCTCGAAGATATACGTGCCTTATATTCCTCTCTACCTCGTTTTTCTGTCGCGGTTACGAGCAGGTGCCTCTGTGAGAGTCAGTCTAGACCATTCACCTCGTCATTACCTCCGACACGTCCCCGAATATCTTCTAGCATGCAATTAAACGAGTTGTAGCATCACACTTTACTGATTGCGATCGCTTGACAACCACATGGTTTCTTTACATTTGAAATAAATTTAATAATACATATTGTATAACAAGAGACATAGAAATTTACTCTAACAAGTTGTGGGTAATAAATTTTTTAAAATTTCCATCTATTTTGCTCGACGTATTTAATAAGTCTTACGTGTTTTATTAATTAAATTAAAAAAAAAATAATATATGTGTAATATAAATTTTTAGAATACAGACTTTCTTTGATAGGAGATTGTATCTTTCTCTCTCTTTCTTTTTTTCTTTCGCATCTTTAATAATCACTCGCGCGATATCTAATCAGATAATATCGTCGCGAATATTTGATGCGTGAGCACGCGCGGCGCAATCGTGACACGCTTCGTTCGCCAAATATAATCATAGAGCGCAAATAGAAATCTCTCTCTCTCTCTCTCTCTCTCTCTCTCTTTCTCTCCTCCGCCCCTGGAAAAATCGCTCTAGAAATCGGCACTCGTCGCGCTCGACATTATCGGCTCACGCGCGCGCACGTCGCGACGCTTTCGCAAAGTCACGAAATTAGTCTCGGTCCCATGGGAAAGACAAGACCCCGATATAGTGAGTATAGCCGTGGAGGAGGCCCCGGCCGACTCCTCACATGGTCGAGTTCATTGACACCACCTGAGTTTTGGACATTCACCGTCCCGCTCGCGCGCCTGCACCGTCGATCGCGCCGTCCTCGTCAGGAATAAGCGATCGTTCCTTCGCTCGTTCCTTCGCTCAGTCAAGTCCGCTCCGATCAGCCAGCGTGCCTCTTCCACCTCGATGAGAGAATGGTTTCGAGGGATACCCCTAGATTTCGCGGAAACGATCCGCGATGTGCGCGATATATTTTCTCTTTTCTCCTTCTCGGCGAGCGCTCGATCCCCGCGGGATTTCCGGACGGGAGCGGTCTCTCGTCAATTTTCGTGGAATACAAAAATGACCTCTCCTCTCGATTCAAACGGAGCTGGGAGAATTCCTCGGAGTTTTCTTTTGCACGGTCGTGCGGTCCGCATACGCGAATCTCTTCCGGGTGCATCCCAAACCGTTCGTTAGCTCTCGCGCGAGGTATACGCGAGAGAAGTGCGGCAATTTACCGTGATTACTCGACGAATATTTGTACATCGAAGGTGAATCGCGTCGTATTTCTAAAATATTATATGTATATGTATAGAATACTTTTTTTTTTTTTACTTCAATTATAACTATGAATTTATAATTTTAGCGTAAGGATCCATTCGATGCGGCAAATAGTATTATTTCAATAAGAAAGATAAGCGCGCGTCTTATTGTCAGATGTCGGCGCGAATCTTTTAAACGCGCGCGCAAAGTTGAGACAATCGGCGTTATCCTCCGTAGAACTTGTATACAATAGCATTGCGCGCGTCTCTCTCAAGAGAGAGAGAGAGAGAGAGAGAGAGAGAGAGAGAGAGAGAGAGAGAGAGAGAGAACTCCATTCCCTTCCTTAATGCGACGTGCAACGGAGGCGCCGTCGCCGGTTGTAATTTCGAACCGCTTCCGTTTATCCGCCGCATCGTACCTCACGGTACGGATCTTATTACCAGAATAATAGGCAAATAGAAGTTGTGAAGATAGGACATACAAATGCTGCTGTGTTGCTATTGCCGCTGCTGCATAGAAATACCGAGACGAGAGAAAGAGAGAGCAAAAGAGGAAGCATGGAAGGGGATAGAATGACAGAGGGGGGGGGGATGAAGGGGAGGTGGTTGGAAAAGGAGAGAGAGAGAGAGAGAGAGAGAGAGAGAGAGAGAGAGAGAGAGAGAGAGAGAGAGAGAGAGAGAGATCACGCGTGACCTAGGACAACATACCGCGCGACCTGCATGCCAATCGTCTCTCTCTTACTCTCGCACGTGCTCGCACATTCTTTCATTTCTCTCTTACTCGAACGCGCGGTTTCTCTTCCCGTGTCGCGCACCGTCGTCTCTCCTCTCCCATCCCCCTCGCGCCGTTCCCCTTCTCCGCTCCCCCTCTCACGGCCCCTGGGCTGTAATAGACGTACCGAATCGAAACCCTTCGTTCCGCGATCGTGACGCATCGATCGTGGTTTTAGAAACGAGGCGCCGTGATGCTATCGAATCCCGGGGCAGACGACCCCGCGGGGGGCACCGCGGATTTTGGCAGGCGGACAATACAATCTGCGCGGGCGACTCATCACGAATAACAATTGCGCGCCGTCCGTCGTGTATTTGAATTTGGCGAACGTGGTCGGGCGCACGAAGGCGGCACCTCTCCTCGGCCCACGTACACGCGAGCTCTCCTCGATGAGTACAATGAAAAAACTAAAGCGGACTTTATTTGGTGAACGGCTCCAGTGTGAATCTCTCGCTCCTCTGCCTTTTTCCAATATTCATCGAGTCTTCCTCATATTTTTCTTTTTTCGAAATTTTGTCCGATTAATTCTCCATTAATCGTAGGAATTTTAAACACATGTCGTTCAATTTATTTATTTACTTTTTTTTTATTTTAATAAAACGTAATAAAGTCTATAAACAAAATCAAATTAAAAAATTATTAATTTTTATGTGCTGCATATTTTTGTGTGATTATTTTCATTGCTACGTGATATTCTTCATGTGATATTTTTATATAATGTACGATATCCGGTTGCCATCCTCCAAACATTAATTCTTTCGTACGATAAACAATTAATTAACTAGCGATTCTCTCCGGAATATTTTGGAGCGACATTTCTTCGGAATAATCCGATAACCGTCAATCGCACATGTCGGACACGTGGTCGACGTCCGGTCGGGCAAGCGTTCATTATCACGTATGAAAAGCGTCGTTGTCATGGACGATCGGCTGATACTGTAGCGTAAAATCGCCGCAATAAATAGAATAAGTCGATTCGATTACAATTAACGTCCGCGAACGGGATCGTTAATTCACGATATTCTCTCGAGAACGAGAGCGTAATATTATATCGTTTTAGCGGAACATCTCTCTCTCTCTCTCTCTAGGGGCTATACACAACGCGCGGATAATGTATAAAGATGCGTTTCTATATGACGCATGCCGCGCTCGAGAGAGGAGATCGCGCGGTATTACAACGTCGGCTGCTCTCGTCTCGCCTGTTGCCAACCTCTCTCTCTCTCTCTCTCTCTCTCTCTCTCTCTATAGCAAGTATCCATGATCATCCTTCTCCTCCACCACCTCCTCCTCCTCCGTCATCTCTCCCCTCTTTCCCCTCCCCCTTTCCCCCTCCCCCTCCCCTTCTCATTTCCTACTCTGTTCTCTCTTTCTCTCTCTCTCTGAGCCTGTGATCGTCTCTTTTTTTTCGGTGGTTCTCCTCCTTTTTTTCTCCTCGTGTCCAGGAGATTCGGAGGTTCGTTCACCTCATATCTACTGCTCCACGGATTTGTCTACTCCTATGGGAGCCAGGAGCCGTTTATAGTCGTATATAAGAATATAAAGCTAGAATAACCACGCGATCGCACACACACATACACACACACACACACACACACACACACACACACACACATACACATATAAGCGCGAGGTTGTCCTATCCAAGATCACGCTCGGTGAACCGCGCCGGATCGGGGCCAAGATTTAATTCGACATTCCACGGATTCCCCTCAGTTTTCTTCTTCGCAGTTTGCCGCGTCCGATCGAAAAATCCTCCAAGATCCTTCTTCCTTTCTTTTACGTTCCCTCCTCGCGCGTGTCTCGTACCTCGCGCACGATATTCGACCTTGCGCTATCGTAATCGCCTGATGCCGCCAACGATCGACCATCCGTGACAGAGATTGAAGAAAATTGTATTATAATACCAGCGCGATGATGTCGGATTTATCTCATTGTCAGCTCGAGCCTGTCGTTGGCGTCGTCTCTCTCTCCTTCTCTCTCTCTCTCTCTCTCTCTCTCTCTCTCTCTCTCTCTCTCTCTCTCTCTCTCTCTCTCTCTCTCTCTCTCTTTCGTCCTCGCGATGTATATTCGCGGCAAAGCATTCTCTCAGCCATCCTCGTTCGGCTGGAAGTGCGCTATTCGCGCGATAAAGGAAATCTTCCCGTTCGATAACCGCCGACCTTTCCTCGAGCGCGAGCGCGCGAAAAGAAGAAGAAACTTTTTTTTCGAAAGGCCAATATCGTCCGCATCTGCCTGGCGAGCGCGATGCCGCGACTCGAGCTTTTTAGCCTGAGGGTAAATGGGCCAGGGCCATCGGTCGTGTGGCTCGTGCAACACGAAATTCCCTCGGAGCGTCCGCGAGAGAGGACGTATCCTCGTCGGCGCACGATAGCCGGTTACTATGAAAGAACGATATCACGTTTATACCAAGCAGTCATCATCGGGCGGCATCTTAGGATGTGTTCGATGTGCATCGAAGGTCTGACCAGGCAAGCGGCATAATGCCAACCAGTGGCATTTACGGCGGTAAGACCACCTTTGCCTCGACTTCTTCTCTCTCTCTCTCTCTCTCTCTCTCTCTCTCTATGTCTATCTCTATCTCTCTTTCTCTGTTTCTCTGTTTTTTTTTTTCTTATCTCTTTCTTTCATACACTCGCGCACACCGTCTTTATCTCCGTCTCTTTTTCTCCGTCTCCCTCTCTCTTTCCCTCTTTAGCTTGTTCTCGCGGGTCTCGAGCAGCAGCTTCTTTAGCGTTCCATTACCGGCGCTCTATGGAATGCATCGGTCTCTCGCAACACCTACGAAGTCCGCGGAATCGGCCTTAAACCCTCGGAGATAAACGGCGAAGCGTCGCCGCTGAAACTCTCGCCTCTCTACAGCCGATACAAGTGCGACTAATAATTAACGCCTCAATTATAGTCTATATTTTATTCACAAAAATATTTTGACAATCGAAAGATTGATTGAGTAGAATTTTTGACATACGACTCTCCTGAACTCTCTTAAACTGAGTCAGTGCAAATGTAATTGAAGCAATGATACAAGATTGATTAAAGCAATGATACAAGAATGCACCAGAGATCAATGAGTTTTATTTATTTTTAATAAAAACATTTACATTTTGCTTTTTCGTCTTTTTTATTACAATAAGATTTTTGTGAAAAATCAGTAATAATATCATACATATTTACAAAATATAACTTTCAAAGTTTGTTCTATTAATTTCATTATTTTTTGACAGAAACCGCCACACATATATCTGGAATTAAATATATATAACTATTCAAAATTGTATTCAAATTTGGAATTATAAATACATGTGACACCTTTTTACTATTAATTATTTTTACTTGCTTTTTCATTAATTTTTTGTAAAACTAAAAAAAATCGTCTCTTGATCAAATTCAAATATTTCTTTAATAAAATATAATAATATAAATTTATTTTATATATATATATATATATATATATATATATATACATAATATTATAAGATGTTTTAAAATATTACTGATTGAAACAGCCAAACCACTATTGCCAATTGATTTTTTCAATGAGATTTTACTTATTTGTACGCTATACTAATAATTGAAACCATCAGTGAATATTTACTGTTTTTTAATGATAATACATTAATTCCACTTAAGAGAAAAAGATAATGTATACTTATTTTTTATTACAAATAAGTTATAAATGTTTTAAACATAAATATAGGCTAATTATCTTTTAGAAATCTATCTGATGTAATCATACAGATTTATTATCTTATATGAGACTGCAAAATATAATATACGATCATGGACAAGTTAAACTGCGTATATGTTTATTTTTAGCAGCACATATTGAACTTTCACAAAGTGGTAATCGCCGCTTTGCACCGTTTCTATATCCGTGAATTGGCTAATAATTAAATTTTTCTTTTTTGGGGGAAAATTGAGCATGATTACATCGTATACATAAATGATTTCGTTTCGTGTAACTTGAAACTCAAATCATTGATTTTATTGCATTACTAACATTAGATTTAACCTTTCTTTTTTCGTGATTAAAAATTTGCTCCAATATTCATACACTTTTCACGATGAATATTGAGAAAGGCATTTCATAGTTAATATTTACAAAATTACTCTGACACATCATAAATGACCAAGGGCGCTAATGCTACGAAAATGAGCAGTCATTGCGTACTTCCTCAACGATTACAGCAATCCTTGATGCGATAATTGACATATATCTATGGTCAATAACTACTGCCCGTGGATGAAAATAGGCCAATCACGACGATATCTCCCCGTGTGGGCATTCTAGGCAAGGCGGTACATATAGAGGTCCCCTAAGCAGTTGTGCTCGTGTGCGTGGTAGCATACCCGTAGTCTATGGTGGTACAAGTGCCGTCGGCGTTGGTGATGGAGAGCGGATCGCCTTGACGAGAAAATCACGTGGCCGCGGGAAATGACTCGTTATATAAACTAATGATTATCTCTCGGTACTACTCTTGCGTATTGCCAACACGTCTAACCCGACGAAGTCTGACACGGCTGTCTTGGCGGCCCTGTGATAGACGATGAGTGCATTTCACATCACATCCGTGTCCTGGATGCCGTATTTGTAAGGATCCCCTTATCAAGGATAACGCGCTGAGATAAACGGATAACGGCCCCGTTGAGAATGCGCGCGCCAATCACGTCGATGCGATTCGTCTCGCGATCTTTCCCGATTGGGAAAATTCTGTAGGAGATGCTGTGTAGATGTTGTGCTTCAAGAATAATTAAAAATATTATTACAAGGTCTCGAGAGATTTATTGCCTACGAGGTGCTGAGTGCTTTCTATAGAAAACAGAATCCGGCTTACGATGTCGGGGGTAAACGCGCGTAAGCTGATCGGCGCATCGAGTATCTGGAGCAGAGAAATGCAATCGGCGAGTCTAGGTCGCGGTGTGAGAAAATCAGCGTGTTGCGTTTATCGGTGTCGGTGGGTGCACGACGGGTAGAGGCAAAGCCATGAAGAAAGTGGGTCAACGTCGAGCGGGCGAGTCTGAGAACCAAGTTCAGGGGCAAACTGCAGCACCATGCCCGGAGCCACGGACTCCTCTGGTGCCTTAGGTTAAGTTCCCTCTTTCTCTTTCTCTCCCCCTTTCTTTCCTTCTTTCCCTCGGGCACACTTACATGCACGGTCGTGTATCTACCGACCCGTGGTCTATCTCTCGCTCTCACCCGGAAGGAGAGAGCGCAAAGGGAGAAAGAGAGAGTACGGTAGGCGGTCTAACGGACTGGTCTTCTCCAGCATCCACTCTGGTCTGCCTAGTTTTATTTTTCCGACAGACTCAAGCTTGGTCATTCGTTCCGTCCCTCTCTTGCCCCCGCCTTGGACCCTCCCTCGCACGCGTGCGCGTGTTAGTATATTATACCCGTAGAAGGGAGAGAGAATGATCTCGTATACCTGCGCTTCCCCTTATTTTCTCTCTCTCCGCGTTAGATGAGCTTGGCCTAGGTCTTGCCGTCGCCGGCGCCGCCAACGTTGGCTTCGAAAGTGCTTTCTCTTGAGTAAACTGACGTTTCATGACACATTTTCGGTTGAACTTGGCCCAGTAACGACCGAGTTGGAAAGCGTAAGTGAAACCCTTCGCTCTCGAATAACCGTTTCTAGCCTCGACGATGGTGCGTCGCGTCTACTTTAGACGACTGACGTTCTCCTTCAAGCCGGAGGCAGACGGTGATTCGGTCGAAGTCTCAAGCTATTTTTCTGAGACTTTCAGCAGGAAAGCAACTTGATGAGGGAATCTTACTTATGCTTTCCCTCTTACTTCACATAATTTAAAAATTAATTAATTTTTTTAAAAAAGTTAATTAATTAAACTTTTCGAGATTTGAAACACTTCATTAACTTCGTAATATAATCTTTTCTTCAAACATTTTGAGAATACATATATATATATATATATATATATATATATATATATATATGTATATATATACAGGGTGTCCGGCGTCAATCGCATCACCCGTCGTATGCAGATAAAATAGATAAAACTGAGAAGAAAAGTCCTGTACCATTTTTTTTATAACGCTTAATAAGAGAGTTATTATTGAGTAAAGTTTGGCCAATCATCGCCGATCTTTAGCCAGACGCACGTCAGTGAGACGCTGTAAACAGCTGAGCGCTCACACACACATGCTAGGCGCGCGACTCATTGACGTGCGTCCAGCTAAAGGTCGGCGCTGAATTGCCAAACTTCACTCAATAATAACTCTTTTATTATGCGTTATCGAGAAAAATGGTACAGGACTTTTCTTCTCAGTTTTGCCTGCTCTACCTGCACACGACGGGTGATGCGATTGACGCCGGACCCTGTATATATCGAAATATATTTTGCTCTTTCATTCACATTCACATCCGATCCGAGATGCAGATAGTACAAATTATTGATCGAAATTGTCGCGATGTCGCAATTACATTTCCTGGATCTGTCAACGTAACAACAACCGCGATATATCCATATCGAGATTACTCATGACAGTTCTCGACTCTCCTTCTCTCCGTTATTCGAATTCTCTTTCGCTTCTCTGTAGCAACGCGCGGCAAAAAAAGGAACGAGCGAGTAAAGTGACCTCGACGAAATCGTCACGAAGGCCGTTCCTTCGGCGCGCGCGTTATTCTCGCTATACATAACTATTAGTCGGAAGATATATTATATCGATTAACGATAAAGCGCGCCTATATCCACCTAGCGCCTGTACTCAGGCGTAGACAGGTAGGCCGATGGTGGGAAGGTGGTCGGCCTCAAGTAGGTAGGATATAGGTAGTCAGCGCGGATCACTCGTCCGTCTTCATGTACGTGTCTGTTTTATACATATATATATATGGTATATATATA
>JBCEZX010000031.1:415885-427135 GCA_039654345.1 Cataglyphis cursor
ATATATATGCGTATACGATAGTGCGTTCTCGCACTTCAATCCACTTATCGCGAGCCAGCTATATCGCGTGCTGTTACACACGCTGCAGTTTCCGTTCGAGCACGTGCTCTCGAACACGAATCTGTACAAGACACGCGCGAATGAATGGACGCGCGAGTGATTCTCGTGATATTAGATCGTCGCTGATGCAACCCTGAGGGATACGCGATCGGTCTGTCAGGGCGTGGTTTCCTATGCAGTTTTTGCCCGCTTAGAATGCACACTAGACGGCCTTCGCTGAGATCAGGATATCCCGCTCGTTTCTTCTCCCCTTTCCCCCTCCTCCTCCCCTCCCCCCCTCTTCCCTCCCCCTTCGTCACTCTCGCGTGCACCCACTCTGTCCTTTGCGTTTACGCCGGACAGTTTCTCCGTGCCAGTTCTGTCACATTTCGAGTCTTTCTTACTTGACGCCTGTGACGTAAGCAAGATACTGGTACATCGTAATTTACCGCACGGTGTTTCGCATTAACATCGACCGAATACATTGTAAATGATAAAAGTCTAAAAATAAATACTCTGTTGCCATGACTCGGTTATTACAAGGATATACATATACATATAAATATATACATATAAATATATAAGCGATAAGCGGATTGCACTGACGTAATCTCCAACAGATGCTAAACACGATGCAAATGACGTTTTTATTCACGATACGCGTATGTGTATAAATATATATGTAGTGTATACCTTGTATAAAATTTAAATTTACGTTATATATTAATGGGCTTTCGAACTAATGGGATTTTTCTTATTTTTCGCTTGTTTCAGGAACCGACTAGCAAACGACATCACTGCCATTGAGTAGCTTTATTCGTTTCTCGCCTCGATGATAAATCACGCGAGGACGATGAAGTCTCCTCCTCGAGAACGATAAGACCAGGGACCAGAAACTTTGCACTGCCATGGAAGTTCGCCACCTAGTCGCTTCTTCTCTTCCTTCGTCTCGCTCACGATCTCTCGCGGGTATACGTGATCCTTGAGAGCGAAATGCAGACAATCCGGAAGAAATCGTTTTCGTCTCACACACGATGCGGTAACGCGACGAGATGCTCTTCTTCTTTTTTTTTTTTTTTTTTTAAATTTTTACACCGCGCATTTATAAGAGCCAGTGGCTCCGCGAAAACGCGAACGCGGAGGCGGAGGAGAGCAAACGCTTTGGACTATCGATTATCGTTGAACGAACGGTCCCTTCATTCAACGTTACCTTGTCATTGTTATCGCTGCTCTCGCTCTATTATTAGCCACTGCTTGTACTATCCACCACCGACCGAGACATTTGCGCACGCGAACATCATCGCCATTATCGTTATCGCTGCACTATTATCGCTGTCACGATTAATACGATCACCGTTTACAGCATCTCTTTTCTGTTACTTCGATAGCATCGATGATACTATCGAAGATCTCGCACGAAGAAACATTATAGAGCTAATCGTTTGGAAATACCCCGTTTCTATCTTTGGCGTAGCTCTTTAGTATTCCTGTTATATAAACTGTTGCGAGAATTATGCAGTTAAAGCGGATAAATTTAGACGAGACGTTAAACATTATGTGTATCATCATGTGTATTATTAACGAGATCAATCTTGATCATACGTTCAATTATATTTTCAATTACTTATATCATTCAAGAAGGAAGAAAAAAAAATTCAACAAAAAATTGTTTCGGTAAATTTAAAAAAAAAAGAAATGAATAAATTTGAGAATTTAGTTTTTTAAATATTTAATATATTAGCGATTTATATAATTTAGACATAATCGGTAACGTTCGTTATTTAAATCATGAAAATTTAATTGTTCATTATTCATTTTATTCTCTTGATTGTGCTGGACAATTAATAATGTACGTAACATTAATAATTAGGAAGCGTGACAAATGAAACACTGCCATTTTCAGTAAGTCAAATCATTCATTAAATATTGAATTTTTAAAATTACGTCAATTTTGTAATAACGCCAAATAAAATGGATATATATATATATATATTTTTTTTTTTTTCATAATTTTAATATATTTTGCATATTTTCTGTTCAATAGAAATTAAAATCGTCTTTGATGGACATTAATTGAACCTGAAAATGGCAATTCTTTTTTTCCGAGAGACCGAGAGATATCTGAGAAGTGATTTCCGAAAGCAGCTGTTTACACGGAAGACGACGATTAACATAACGAATGAATTAACATCCGATAACGAAATGATTCGCAAACGCTCGTGCGACGCACGGCGCGGCGGTTCGGGAGTGCAAAATCCGAACGCCTGTCCGTGATGTTATCAGGAAGCGCAGTCGCCGCATCATGTATGTACATCGGTCGCGCATTGTTACACATAACTTCTTCCCATCGGATGTGTTGTGAAGCGCGATCCACGCGTTTCGAGCCACGACGACCGCGTACCTTGCATTCCTCACGTACATCTCGGACTCGCTTGATGCGCGAGCGCACTGCAACTCGCCGTCTCGCGTACACGGGCACGTACAAATACACGCATATCTCATGTACACACGTCAATACACACACACACACACACACACACACACACACACACACACACACACACACACACATACACATACATTATACACGGACCGAAACGTTCCGCTGCGAGTTGGAGCGCGTGTTCACTTATGTATATGTGTACGAGTTACCGTATTTTTCTTAATTACCACATGATCGAGTAGTACATAGGTTCGTTCTGTCTTTATTCCTTACTTTATAATTATTATTCTCTTCTAATTATTATTATCCTTTTTTACTTATTATTGTATTATTATTATTATTATTATTATTATTATTATTATATTATTATTATTATTATTATTATTATTATTATTTTTATTATCCTTTTATTATTCTATTATTATTAATATTATTCTCTTGTTTTCCGTTGTTAAGTGTTTCGGGATTCTTTCTCTCGCGGCTCTCGATCGTTACATCGAATTCCGCAATGGAGATAGCGAGCGTAAAAGCGAAAATCACGAGCGCGAGAAAGCAGTCGGAGATACTTTCCGCCTTTCTTTCTTTTTTTTTTATTTTTTTTTTTTTTTTTTTTAGCGAGTAAAGAGGCGGCGAATGCGCGCGAGTGCACGGGGAAGGATGATGTTTCTTTTCTTTTAGTACAAATGCGTGATGTGCGAGAGACAAGCGGGACTGAAGGAGAAGCGAAGAAAGAGAGATATATATATATATATATATATATATATATATATATATATACACACATATATAATACAAATAAATATATATTTTTGTACCCTTTAATCCTCGAGAAAAATCGAAGGAGAAGCTCGCGCGTACGACATCGAGCTCATGTCTACATCATATATCTCTGTCTCTCTCTCTCTCTCCTCATCATGATCCTCATGACCTTTCTCTATTGGAAACGCAACGATCTGTAGACCGATAAGAGTTCGTTACTTGAGGTCACGTTCGGAAAAGCGCGTCAAGTAGTTTTTCTATCATTAATCGTGATTTGCGATTGTCGCCGTAAACCGTCTGAACGTTACCCCGATTAATCGTAAGATCCAGAATGTTAAGTCCCAACTTTCTAATCTTCCGAAAAACTGTCTGTTAAATTAATTTTTCCTTCCACTCCCGTGCGAGTCGTAAATAAATTGTGTAGCTGTTTGTTTTTTTTTTTTTTTTTTTTTTTTTTTTTTTTGTATAATAAAAATGGCAAGTGCGAAAAAAATAATAAAAAAAAAAAAAAATATATATGAAACTGCTGTTGTGTGAGCGATAGTCCTTTTTGTCCCGTCACCTTCTTCACTTTCGCTTCCTTTATATTAGCCTTCAAGGATAATACAACTATTTCTCGCCGTTCGTGAACGACTTTCTATATGATTGAGTCATTTGTAAATGCGATAGTTTTTCTGCCTCCCCCTCCCCCTCCTCCCCCCCCCCCATTCCTTTGTCCCGCAGTGCCTTTGAAATTTTTCCAAAGAAAGAGAGAAAAAAAGTAATTTTTTTTTATTTTTAATGTATTGCATGCAATAAAATGATCCTTTTCATCTTTACACGATTTGTATAAGATAATATAATTATATGCAATCGTACGAACAATCACAGATGCGTTAAGACACAAGACCTCGCTCTTTTCACGCGATAAGTATAGCGGAATCATTTTCAAGATGCATCAGACCGTCTATCTATAGAAACCGAGATATTTCCATAGGTCAGAAGCATATTTACAACTTTGATTTACTCGTAAACGTTAGTTACGGCTAGACAAAGAGAGAGAGAGGAAGAGAGAGAAAACGGCGATTAGCCTTAACCTTTAATAGAAAATTATAAGCTCTAAGATGACGTCTCGACTGATGCGGCGTTCTCGCATCTTGCAATTCATTGCTTCATCGGTTCTTTTAATTACAACGGCGACTATTAAGTTTCTCGTGTGTGTTCAACCCTCTCTTTCGGGGATCGCCGCTGCGGGATCAGCGCTGTCGCTGCAAGCGCACCTTCACCGGCGCTAATCGCAAGATATCGAGGGGGCTCGGCGGCACATGGGGCACGTGGCACGCACATCTCTTTTGTTTTTGCAGACCTCCGGGCGACTCCGGCACTAGGTTACTGGATTCTCTTCTCGGGTCTTGCCTGCTCTTCCCCCTTCTGCCCGTTGCCCCCACCATCGCCGGCTCTCTTTCCCTTCGATTCTCTCCCGCATGTGTGGAGGTAGGCAATCTAAGGTATCCCAGATACGGGATGCAATTTTTTTCTTTTTTTTTTTTTTTTGTTTGTATCGGGCCGACACGCGGCGTCGGAATAAAGAGATTATAATCCGTATCGCGTGTTTTTGAACGGATGCTTTTTTTGCCGCTTTCTTTTTCCTCTGCAACAAATGTCTGTCATGCGATGCGGTCATGCGAGAGCTTATAACGTGAAATCGAGCTTTTCTGATATTCGCAAAACAAGCTGTTACCGTTCACGTAGTCACGTGTTATATTTGCATTCGCTATAAAAAGTGTTTGACGTACACAGTACACGTGTACAGAGTTGTTGATCTAGATTCGAATAGCAAACTCTGATAGGACTTTTTTTTCCGTCGCGGTCTTTTAAAATTTAACATCAAAGTTTATTTAAATTTACTTTAATTTCATTGAAATCAAATAAGGTTTCGTTATATAAATATATTTCAAACATATAGTTTGCAAATAATTTTTTATGATTAATCGTTTATAATTAAATACAAAATTTATTCGAGATTCGATGATTGGATTCTAAATTTGACTAAAGAATTTCTGTTATTAAAATTAAGACTGCACAAGTTTTGGGATGATAATATATTTATCGCGTTAAATAATGTTGTATTTCGATAAATATTGAACAACAAAGTGACAGGAAGGGAGCCTCTCGCCAACATAAAACTGCAATTGTCTGTAGTTAATTTTAGCATTACTATAAACAGATATCTTTACATAGCTAGTATAAAATTAGTCATAATCGCCGTACAAAGTACAGTAATGCATGATTGTTGCAACCAAAGTCGAGGTCGTCTGCAATATTTCTTACAGAGAAACTATGATCGCAGAATAATCAAGTTTTTTCTCAATCACGATGAGAAACGATTACTTCGCTTATATATACAGGGTGTCTATAAAGTCTGTCCTCACCCTCTATAATTCGTTCAAAATTACAAAAAAACCACAAAATACGTTCGATCATTTCAAGGGGTTATTCTTTTAAGGGGGTTGGGAAAATTGTCTCTTTAAGATGATATTTCTGAGGAGACCTAACTTGAAAATTTCAAATAGAATCCCCCGTAGTATATCATTTGAAAGAGCATAAAAAAAATGAAAGTTAGTCAAAATTAAAAAAAAAAAAAACAATTTTTAAAAAATTGTTAATTTTATTTGGAAAATCCTAAAAAAACAAGATTCAAGATTAGATATCCCAAATATAAAGGATGAGACAAACTTTTTATAGATTCTTATGGACTCTGTATATGAAATTCATTAATATATCTCCTCTATATAACACTGTATGATTGCTTGTTTTTTTATCGTTGTTTAAATCGCTTTTCTGGAGATCTTAAGCAGTAACTTATAAAATTTTGCCTCAATGTGTGCACTCTAAGTTGAAGATTAATACATTTATCCATGGACAATTCTCAATGTATTACGAGAATGATTTACATTCTCCTTTATTTAATTAACTACAGCATACCTCAACCTTAAAAGAATTAATATTCTCCGAATTCCGTCGTTTTTCGTTTATGGTCACGCTGCGTTTCTATGTAGTTCACGTTCAGGGTCGTGCTGTGATTCTATATTTCATGTTCACTGTCGTTTAGTCATATAATATAAGATCTACTTTTAACGCGCATTAGGTAAGCTCGGTTTTTTCAAGATCCCATAAAATTCGGTAACGAACAAATTTTCTCATGACCTCGAATAATAGGAAGAAGTGTCGTATAAATATAAACGTATATTCTAAAGAGAAAGGTAACAAAATTTGCAAAAGTTAGTAAATTACGGTCTGCAACCTTGTACAGTTTTGTGCGACCGAATCGCATTGATCTCTATTTTCTCAAAGAAGATTTTGTGCGGATAAACGATCTATATACAAAATAGAGTCTTTTGTCCTAATTGATTTGTTGCCATAGTTGCCATAAATAATTATGGTATTACAATGGTTCAGATATCAGAACAACTCCTTTTATTGTGCCGATATTAATGCATTGGTACGTCAATGATAAAAATGCTGTGATGTAAATGGAGATTGTTATATCTTTTACAAAATCTTACTTATATCTTTTACAAAAAATTGTGCTACTAGATCTTCTAAAATTTCACGCCAGGAAGTTAATTTATCAAGACGAGAGAAAATGACCAATTATCGTACACACACACACACACACACACACACACACACACACACACACACACAAATATTTGTGGACAATGTGTTTGTATTGTGACGGAAATCAAACTTATCCACATTATGATGATTTCACAGTTGGACTTTACGTTTTAACAATCTTCGAAATCTTTGTGTCCCTTTGAATAGCACGTTAGGTGTTCTTTTCCTGCCCGGAGTGAGCAGTTATTATAATCCCTATACCTTCATTAGCGTTATGCACAAATATTGTCGTCGTTATAAAACATAGCACGACAGTTTTATCTAGTTGTTTCAATAAAAATTTAACAACACATCGATCACACACCTTATTTTTCTAAATCTAAATGTATTGATATGTGTAGTGATGACGTTATTTTTATTATTTAAATAAAGGCACTATACATTACGATGCATCGTAAAATTCAAAAACGTCATTCAAATGCAGCCAAGTTCCCTCTTATTTTAATAAAAAAAAAATTAATCTCTTGAAATACTTGTTGGACAAATTAAAGTTTTTCTTAAAGTGTAAGCATATAAATCTGCAAATCATGAGAACGTTAATTAGAAGTACTAGAAATTATTCTTTGCATAATTGTGTTGAATGCTCTGAGAACTTTACACTCGATTCTTAAACGAAGAGTTTTTATGACTGACAGGTCATAAAAACATGATTTCACAGATACATCAATGTGCGAGTATCATTGAATATAACATAATAAACTAGTTTCTCGCAGATTAATTGTTTTTTTTTTTGTTCTTTATTAATGTCTTATTCGATATTAACATCGTACATGCCAATCAATTTCTGAAATATATCCGCGATATAAATGATGCTAAGGACTTGTTGAGAGAAACTTTTTTATTAAGCATTTAGTAGATCATTTTTTTTTTAATTATTATTATTATTTATATTTAAAAAAATTATGTATAAATATCTAAAAGAAATTTATTAAAAATGATAAGATCTTTTCAATATTAAGTTATAGAGTTTTCTAGTTTTCTGTTGATATATATGAGTAAATAAAAAAAAATTAATTTTTATCTATTAAAAAATTAAATGTTAACAAACTTATATATTATCGAGATAAAGATAATTTCACACAAAGATTTACAATATAATTTAAATTTGGTAAAAAAAGATTTTTAAGTTAATAAAAACGTACTTTAAACTAAAAAACTTCGCAAATCTATCTATAATCTAAAATACTAATAATTTTGGTACATTATAAGTATATATTTCTATATCAAAATCTCTTTGTTTAGAAGAAGCGGTTCTGTCGTCATCGAAGACGACTGTGAGAACGATCGAGTCCTTGGAAATGATCCCCGTTTCCGAAACGCGGAAGCTGCGCGTAGATTACATGGACCACAGTTAGACGAGGGTTGCGAAGAAGTGGGAGAAAGAAAAAAACCGAACGCCGTAAGCACACCATTGCCCGTTTAAGGGGCAGCTTGCCGACGAGCTGACCTAACGGGACTATCGTAACCGCCCCTCGTGATAGAGAATTTAAAAAAAAAAAACCGAGATGAAAAAGAGGGGAAAAAAAAAAAATTCGGAGGTACCCTCAACCCTTCCGCATACCAGTGTTAATCGCGAGCCATTTGGAAAGCACCTTTCTCCGCTCCGATTCCCGACAACCCTTTCCTCTGCTTTCCCCGCTGGTCACATCACCCCTACCCTGGATTCGAGGGGGGATTACCGATTTTTTTTTTTCAACTTCTTCCACCGCCGTCTCCTTCCACACAAACCGCTTCTTCCAGATCGCGGCCAGACCACTCGAGAAAGACTACTCTTCCTTCACCAGGTGTCTGAAATTTCGCCAGCTGTGTGCTCCTCGTCACTTCCTGCTTCAAGAAGCAATCGTCTTGAAAATGTCTTGACGCCGTGAAACTTTAGTCCTTTTAGTCCGCGGCTTCGCGTTGTCTAATTGATTTTTGCTCTACTTTTATCGAAGGTATAATTTACGTATGCCTATCCAAGTCAAGAATCCGAAATATTCACGTGAGTTAAGCTCCTTCGAGAATTATTATCGAAATCATTTTGTTTGGTACCAGAGAATATTTGTTGTTTGTTAATTTCATTTTCACACGTTCTTAATAATGAGAAGAAAAAAAAGCGCCGACAAAATTTTTGTAGAAAATGATTTTTATATAAATATAGAATTCACGATTCGAGCAATGTGAAACAAAGTTGATTACGCGACACTCAACATAGTGAATTAGCGAGGTGCAAAAAGATAATGACAGTGTAATATTCTAAAACGCTACGCGTCGATTACATTAATCCGAGCGTCTCAATCGACGCTCATGGCCACAAAATTGCGACGTGAAAGATGTTGATCGATATTAAAGCATCATCCTATGCGTCTTATCCAAATATGGCACGAGATTTATGTTAATTTGTAATAATTACGAGGATATCGCTAAAACCGGATTTGCGGCATGCACACTGCGTTTGTGAGTTTGGTTTATCAGTATTCTCGTTCGATTCGCGTAAGCGATGACATTTCTTTCAAAAATAAAAACATCGTAATAAACATCCTCATTTTTTAATATACATTCTCAAGGAAATGGACACATGTGTCATTTGAAAAAACTTATCCTCCCCAGTTTCTTTCATCACGCTATTTAACTGTCAAAACAGATGTCGCGATTGTGAAGTGGAGATCCATGCTTGTTGGATGTGGATTTATTAATATATATGTTTTTACAAAGTTGTTTTTTTATTTGTTTTTATTTGCAATAGTCACGCTATGTGCAATCTATATTTAATTACTTCTAAAATTAAAATATCATATTTTGCGATGTCTTTAAAGTTTGTAATTATTTTTTTTTCGAAAATGTTGGATTTCTCTTCGATATCATCTAAATTTCTAATTCCTTATTTTCTCTTTAATCAGAATGAAATATGATGTAAGCGCAACTCATTTATCTTCCCTCGAACAATCGATGAGTGTCTCCTGTATCACTTTCGATTTTAAGGAAGCCTCCTACGGCGTCCGAATGCAGGAATGTATAAAATCCATGACGGCACCACGTAGGAATCTCCTTTCGAATCCTCGAAGAGCGAGGACGATGAAGAAGACTCAAAGGTTGCTGCTCGCTTAGCTTCGCGTTTGTTGCCTCGTAAACTTGTAATGCCATCATCGACCGATAAAAAGATGCTACTAATTGTTACACGGATCCTATACCTTTCCCTCTCCTATAATCCTCGCCCCCTATTCTCATCCGCGGTGTGTAATTTTTATTCTGTCTGTTTTTTCCACTGTCTAAACCGCAGGTATTAGTACGCGACGAACTGCGTCGCGCCGCGAGCGAGCTCACTGACCCTTGAAGATATGCGGATAAACGAAGGAATCCTCTAGTATCCTCGACTTTTCATGATTCACCGATGCTCGATGCATTAATCGTCAAGATACGAGCAATATTGTATGATAAAATAATGATTATTTAATATCTCTTATTAATTTATTCGCGTCTCAAATATAACTAAAAGATAGAGAAACCGCGGTAACAAAATAATCAGATACTTCCTCGATCCTCATTTTACAACGAGAGATCGATGCCATGCCATCTCAGATTCCATCAAATGAAATGAAGACGTCTACGAGCGGCTTCTCTAAATAACAGTCGCGATTTATTCGTCCGATTAATTTGCCTTACCGACGAGTGATTCACTTACGATTCGTAATTTATCATCGACGAACGCGAGGATCGACGCATGTTCGTCGAAGACGAGTTGAACTCGATGAACCGACTCGTATGTTACTGGTGGTCCTCGGAACGGGAGAGCACGGCTCAGAAAGCATTGATTACATGTAGCAAACACCAAGTCCATTGATCGGCCGGTGGCGCAAATACACGACCATCCCTAATCGTGCGTATCGCCGCGTCTAGACATTCCCGATTAGCGGCAGGCATCGATGGTCATTCATTAACGGCGCCATTTTCCAATTCGTCCGCTCTCTCTCTGCGCTTGTTTGTTTAACCATCACTTCGAGATTAATAAACGGAATAATTCTGCTATAAAATTTATACATTACTAAATATTTCAATTATAATTTTTCTATTCTAGTGATTTCTACGCTAGTTCTATGATAATTTTAACATGTATTTATAAAAAAAAATGTTCCTACTTTTTATTGTTAAAATAAATCAAACAAAAAATATTATAATTACTAATTATTATAATTACTAAATATTTCAATTATAATTTTTCTATTCTAGTGATTTCTACGCTAGTTCTATCTGATAATTTTAACATGATTTATAAAAAAAATGTTCTTACTTTTGATTGTTAAAATAAATCAAACAAAAAATATTATAATTACTAATTATTATAATTACTAAATATTTCAATTATAATTTTT
>JBCEZX010000031.1:441409-453739 GCA_039654345.1 Cataglyphis cursor
ATAGTTATATATTATTTATAAATGTTAATTATTAATTATATTATAAATGTTAATTATTGATTATATTCTAAACGTTAGTTATTAATTATATTATAAAAGTTAATTATTAATTATATTATAAATGTTAATTATTAATTATATTATATATAATAGCAAATAATTTCCCGATATTAATGCAAGTTTAATGAAAAAATTTGACGGAGCGTCTTGCACGATTATTTTTTTGCTCGAGTATCGCACGAATGATCCATAGAATTGAGGTACGTAAAAATGTAAAATGTAAATGATAGCGCGCGAATGTTTATGACGCGCCGGCGCCGGCACTGCCAAGGCCAAATACCATGTTATTTATAATTCGCTGCTGACATATTTTACGAAACATTTTACTATAATACACGCACACATTTATATATATGACAAATATATATATATATATATATATATATATATAATATAATAATGAATTTTTGCACAGAATGTTAATACTACTTCACCTCTCTTTCTTTAATTAAATATTAAATATAATATTTAAATATAATATTAAATATAAATTTGATTTAATTTCTTAAATATTACAAGCTTAACATTAAAAGTTTTAAAAAATAATTGGACAAAGAAAAGAGAAAAAAAAAAATATATATATATAGTAAATTAATTATAAATATTTTAAACATACATTTTTTCACAATTCCAGCTTTTTATTTAGAGGTTTAGCATCCTATAAAATATAAAAAAACTCTTAATATTCTTACGTTCCAATTAATATTGCAAGAAAAATCACGATATTTTATCATTTTTATATATCATCATTTAAAAACTAAATGACGGATTTTGTATTTTATTTAACACACGCACACACACTTTGTAATATTCTAATAATATATCGTGAGCATCTCATCAAGATATTCACTTTTAAAACGGCATGTTAAATCGATTTCTATATCAATAAAAATTTGTCATGACTGAGATACACTTGAGAAATAAATATTAAATATGTATATAATTTTTATTTAATTGATTTTGAAAAAATAGAGGACAAGAGTTAATATGTAAGTAATTACACACACACACACACACACACACACATCATATATAAAATAAATGGCGCGCGCTTATATTATTTTAATGTAAAATAAAATGTATGTTGTGTGTGATAAATGTGTCAGGAGTCGGGAGTATCATATCAATGCCATGTGATTATAAGAAAAATTAGTTTTACAAAAAGATTGAATGGAATCATTACCATGAGCTATCAAGTTAAAAAAAATTTGAGAACGTATAACATACTTTGCTTAAAATACGAACATTGACAGAAGAATAATAAATGTCTCTCTGTGCATCGGTCCTTGTTCTTTTCTCCTCTCGATATCTCTCTTGTAATGAGACGCATTCCAGATGAAGGTACGTGACATCGATGTATGCTACAATGTAGCGTACGGATTTTTTTTTTTTATTAGTAGGGAAATAACGGTGAGTCGAAGAAGAAAAAATTGTATTTTTCATAGAAATTTGATAAGAAAAAAATTAATAAAGAAATAATTAATCAACTCATCGCAAAAATCGTACGCTATATTGTAGCCACATTATTTACGAATAAGCAAATTTTTTTTTCTTTTTTTCAGATTTATTATAACTGAAATAAACTTACCGTCAGCTACGCCCGTGGACCTCCACGGAAACAGTTGCAGCGCCGCTATTTTGGAATATTTTTTGTTAAAACTTATAAGAGACATTCTTAAAACCCTAATCTACTATGTGGCCAAAAATAAATAAATTTTGTTTTATACTTTCGAATTTACAAATTTTTAAAAATAAGCCCATTTGTCGAGCGGTCAGGGTCGTCAAACTCCTTAAGCAAGGTGAATTACATGTTATCAAGTAATTTCGTACTGACATAACAGCAAGTAAGTAAAAAATAAGATATTAATTAATATAAGATATTAAGATATTATATATTTTTTTTAAAGTGATATATTAATGGAGATATTAATGTGTGAAAATTTCTATGTATTATATATTCGTAAAATTTGAATTGTAAAATATTTTTTCTCGTTCCTGTAAAATTGCAATTTCGGATTTGTGCTCCTATATAATAAAATCTTTGCATATTAAAAAAAGCAATATTTAATATACGATTAATAAATAATATATTTAAGTTACGAATATTAATAAAAATGTAATATGTATGTACATATAATATCTTATGCGTAGTGCACCTGATATGTATACATCAGAAATTAATATATAATACAAAGAGCTAACGTCATAACATCATCAAACTTTTAGTTATAGAATAAGCTTAACTGTAAAATCTTAAATGCAAAACTGTGATCGATTTGAATATCGATTTAACATGCCATTTTAAAGTGGATAACAAATGTTTATTAAATCAAATATAAATATTATAGTTGCTCGATAATTTATATTTTTATTTCAATATCTTTAGTATTACTTACTATTTTGTGTAAAAGATATTTAATATATATGACTAGCTATTGATTCTACGTGCACGTGACAGCTTGTTGATCTTCCACGAAAATATATAATAACATTTTATAATAAATTTTTACATAAAAATACTATTTCTCTTTTTCTTTCTTTAATGAAATATGAAATATAAAATTTGATTTAATTTTTTAAACGTTACAAGTTTAACATTAAAAGTTTTAAAAGTAATTGGACAAAGAAAAGAGAAAATTTCTCAATAAGATATGTATACATGTTTTAGATATAGGGTGGATGCAAGATCGTAGTACAAGCGAAAATAAAATGATTTCTTGTGCCAAAAGTCGAAATTGTAGAATATTTTTTTTTAATAATAAGACTGTTTTCGAAATGCACAAAGAATTATTTTAATCTCGCTTGTACTACAATTTCGCATCTACCCTATATAAACAGAATTAATTTACTTGTAACAGATAAAATTTGCTACTAATTAATTTGGCACAATATTAATTGATCGCGTTCTGTAATCTATATATAAAGTACCTGCATATAAAAAAGAATTCAAAAATAACTAATATTGATATGTTTGTTACTAATAATAAATTTTAAATTTTACAAAAGTTAATGTAAATTACGCAGACCTAAATTATTTAATCATATATATATATATATTTCTTTCCACCTCTTGAGAAATAAGAAATTCTGACAACCGCATCTATTAGATGCACAAATGGATATGCGATCTCAAATTTTGGATATTTGTTTTTGTCACGCGTCGCTACGTCGATTTTCTGCGAAGTTATTGCCGCTCGTAAAATTATATAAAACTATTATTAAGCCGCTCGATTTATGAATGAATAGAGCAAGTGCGGAGTTGGGGAGTGGAATAGGTCGTAGTAGCGTGTACGTACAACTCAGTCACGTGAGGCACGCGATAGCGTCGCGCACGGCCACGTGGTCGCGCGACGCTGCAACAAATCATATGACCGTGCACCGTGGAATACGTTGCCCTCCGTAGACGGGATCGAACGTATTTAAAGACGTCATGCGCGTGTCCTTCATCCGAGACCCTATTTTCATCCTTTTCTTAAGAGAAGACCATCTCTTTTTTTTCGCTTATTTTTTTCTCCACTCTCCCCCTGACTTATCTCTCTTTCTTTCGAGTCAGCGTAAGCCAATTAAATACTGAATGTTATCGTATCACGCGACTTGCGTGATGCTATCACATGCCTTTACCTTGATTGTCGATACTTCGAAGAAAAATCTCAATGAGTTGAGAAAAATGGTATGAAAGCCAAGAGTGCAGCGTGATAATGATCTGGTTTATTATTATATAATGCATGTAATACTCTAAATTTTATTTTAGAAAACTTCAAATTTTCCTTTTTAGCATACATAACACTGATAAAAGTTTTGAGACCTTAATGTTTTTTTTGTTAATTTATTCGAAGTGTTTTGCATTATAATTTTATTTGTTTTACTTATGTATATAATTATATATATATACCATATATATATATATATATATATATATATGTACGTATATAATTTATTTACAATTACTTTATTAATTTGATGAATTTGACGTTTTTGAATAATTAAAAAATGCTTCGAATTTGAATTATATTATTTCAGGGAATGGCAGACTTTACATATGTTATATATGGCACGATAGATATCTTAAGAATTTGAACCTTATGTTGAATATAACAATATGGTTAATCTAAAAAAATAATAAAAATAATTGTTTTTTAAATGTTAAGTTTCAATCTCTTATAATATTTATTATATTTGTTTAATATTTGAAGATATTAAAGAAATTTTAAGGAATATTATAATTGAAAATATAAATATATACAAAATTTTAATTTATTTTACAAGAGATTATTTATATTAACAAATACAAAAATAATAATAAATAATTATCTTGTTACATGTGGAAAATAAAAAAGAATCGCCGAAGAAATGATAATTTCGCGTTATCTCGCAAATATATTCGGCGATATATTGACGATTATCATAATCATCGCGAATAATATTTCTCCTGTACATTTCTATGCACGTAACAATGATAACTGCTAATTATCTTTCGCCGTATACACTCAAAGAGAAACGACGAGATTTTGTGAATAATTTTATAAATAATTTTAATTTAATTTTTTCGCCACAGACGTGTATTATAAATATATTGGCTGTGACTAATAAATATGTATTTTGGATATTTAAACTTTATCAAAAATTTAATTGAGGCAACTAATTCCTCAAACAAATTAATCCGATATCGAGCCGAAGACAAGTTTTGTTAACAACAAAACAATTCGATACGGAGAAGCAGATTTTGTTAACGACAAAACAGTTCTACGATTACAGCCGACGCGGAGTCGACAGTCTTTAAATGCGGAACTCTCGATAACAAAATTGACGTTTCGTCAGCATCGATCGCGATCTATTGTAATTATTTGATTTGTAATTATTTGGCGTTTCTTTGGTCGTGTCTTATTTGCCGACGTGTGATCGAGAGAATTCATTCGAGGGCAACATCAGGCGATCGATGCGTCATCGGAGTCGGATATTAGAACGACTTTAATTGTAATTCGTTGAACCGCTTGAGGACGAGGACGAGGAGGACGAGGAGGCGCCTGCCGAATTGTATGAGCCCGAGCTACTGCCGGGTGAATAATAACTGTAAGCGAGATTTTGGGCTTCCACACCATTGGTCGGCGTCCAAACGCGGGAATACGGGCCGTTGCCGTCCCACGTGTTGACGGGTTCGTAGCCCGACGTCGTCGAGGGCATAGGTGGAGCACCATATGCTGATGCCGGTTCTATGGACATTCCTACGATCGAAAGTTTAATTATAATATTTTATTGAATAAAAAAATAACAATTCATATGTGCAATTTTTTGCATGCAACAATTAAAAGACATATTTGTCTTTAAAATTGAACAGAAATGTTTATAGAATTTTTCTTAAAATTATTAAATATTAATTATTTATTAAATTATTAAATATTAAAATTATTTAGAAATTAATATTTAATATCTTTATGAGAAAATTAAACACAATTTTTATTGAAGTAAACAGAGAAAGTAAAATTATTGCAGAAATTGTAACGTAAAATAGTTGCACGCCTACTCGTAACACAGTATTAAATATAAATAAAAGTAATAAATATAAAAAAATATAATATAAAAAGTTACAAGATTCTCTTGATATAAAGCATTAGAGATATAAGTACATACCTGTCGGCATCATCATGCCACCTTTTTTAAAGAATTGCAGAGCGACAAATCCGATCACGACGAGAAGAGCAAGCTTTGACAGGACAAGAGCTTTTAACGCCTTTAATCCAATAATGGCGACAAAAATGGGCATTAGAGCTTTCAACTTTAATTTCAGCAGTAGCAAGAACGGTAGTAAAAGCTTCTTCTTCAAGAGTCCTCGCGCTTGACTGGTGGCTACGTCGTTACTCTTAAATTCGACATCAAGATCGACCAAGCTTCTGCTGGGTCTGTACTTTAAACTGGCATCTACGAAGGGTAAATCGATCCCATAATCGAAACTCTTCATATACTTGATGCTTCTGGCGACAATCGCCTCGTCGACGGTTTCGAGCGATCTCGCTTCAGTGGTAGTTCCCAACTTGTCATCGAGACAATTCAAAACTTGATGCTTCAGACAGGATATCCATGATTCCGCCTTTACACACTCATTTAAGGAGTTCGTTAAGAAGTCGTGATTGGCCGCGCAAGATCCAATCAACAGAACGATCGCGCCTATCGATGCTATCAATCGCATATCGGGATCCTTTTCCTTTCTTCGATATTTTACAGAAAATTTTTTGTTTTTTTTTTGTAGTTTCTCACTCACCGTCCGCGCGGTATCGCGTGTCAATAAAAGCGATCGATCGTCCACCCGTGCGAGCGACCGATGATCGAACTGCGACTGACGGAGGAGTGGCCTGCCCCTTTTATTTAATTTGTTCCCCTTGAAACTATGTTATTCGGTCACGCATGCCGGGAATCGACGATCGAAGGGAAATTATTCAAATTTCACTGGCATAGAGCGTCGTACCATCACCCCCTTCGTCGAACCCCCGCGTGCCTTCCCTCCGTCCATTCACTTGTCAGGCAAATGCACGCGTGCGTATATACGTGTCGATTGTTACGCGACGCGTACGTCGTACACGATGGCATGCGGCGCATGCAGGAAACGGAACTTGCGTCTCGCATCTCTTTTCGCCTGCGTTCCTATCCGGCTCGTCGTAAACTGCCGTTTAGCGGCCCGCATGGCCTTCTATAATCACGAGATTAACAGAATGAGTAACTGTCATCCCTGTAATACACTTGAAAACCGCAAGCATCGTATAGCAATTTAAAGGGATGCACATGCGATGCTTCTATATATCATACTGCGTTTTTACATTGTTTTCTGATGATTACAGTGATTTACGCATTGCGATTATGGTGTTATAAGCTTGGCGTACAACGTCATAAATCATAAGGATTGTAAAAGAAGCAAGTGTGTAAATTTTATTATAATGATAGAAATGGAATCTCTTTCTTATAAAATGTTGGATACGCAAGTTTATGCTACATTTTTATTTTCTTTTTCGTAGAATATAAAATAAATTTGGCCTGAATATTAATTCATAAATTTACAAATATATAAACACACACAAAATTGTCTTATTTTTTGGAAGTTACTTTAGTTTTGTGTGATGCTATATAATATATATTTGCTCTCTTTAATAAAATTTTTTTTAATGTTTCCGATATTTTTTTTTCTTAAAATAATAATAATAAATAATAATATCAATATTGTGGTATTTGTTAAATATATTAGGAGTTTAGATTTTGTAGTTAAGATAGCAAATAGTTGAAAGTGTAAAAAATTATATTTATTACATTCTTGTTACATAAAGCTTTAGCTATAATTATCTTTAGTTAATTATTGTTATAGTTAAATGGATTTGTAAGTATGAAATTAAGATTTTATTTACTTATCAATTCTTATTTACTTTAATTTTTATTATATTAACTATCTTATTCTCTCTCTTAAAATGCTTACTGTTTTGCCACATTTTTTACAGCTTAAATTTAATATCTTTCATATAATTTAAAATTATAATTTAATATTTAATATAACAATTTATTTTATATTCATAATTTATTGATATATACTTTGTCTTACTTTTTTGTGTGCGGGTTAAAATAACATTTTCTTGGTTTCGTGAAAAATGCAAGTCACATAATATGTTAAAACAGTGAAATGACTTTCAAAGTATTGACTTTTAATTAACTTTCGTAAAAGACGAAAGTGATTACATTTGTATGTAGGTCTCCTGTACGTATCTTACGAGTCTCTCGATTGATTTGGATTGCAAAGAGTGTTCTTGTAAGCTTAGAAAAAAATGCTACTTTTTTAAATAATCGTATAAATCATATATTTTATATCATTTATCATAAATCATATATCATATAAATAAAAAAAAAAGAAAATCTATTACATAAATCTTGAATATATAAATTTAAAAGTTTTCTCTCTTATGTTATTTCAAATCAGTTGCAATATAATATATAAATATAGATATCTATATGAATATATAAAATTATAAAATTTAATTTAACCTTTTATTTTTATAAATAAATAAATAAAACATACATGCACAAAATGAAATAAAAACAAATTATACAAGACTATTATGTAGAGTGTAATTTATATGCAACATTTTTCTTCAAAATTATGAAGAAATTCACGTTTTAATGATAAAAAAAATGCAAGAATGTGGCAGAGCTTAAATCTATCTTTTTACACATAAGTAAACTTTTTTCTTTTATCTTAATTTAATTAATAAAAATTGTAAAATGTTATTTTCACAAATATCTTTACATAAGTGCATTTTTTAAGACAGAATTTTTTACATATTTATTTTTTAATTTTTTTTTTTTTTTTTTGAGTAAATTTTTGAGTAAATTCTATTATTGTATGACAAGTGACGTCGAGCAGGTTTTCAAATGGATATAGTACAAAATAACTTTCAATAATAATTTATTAAATAAATTAACTATTTAATATTTTTCTTTTTTTTGAATAAATTTTATTATTAAAAGGCAGTATTAAAGTATTGTTGGGGAATCAGGTTTTCAAATAGACATATTATAGTATTAAAAATGACTTGCAATAATAGTTTATTAAATAAATAATACAAATAGGAAACTAAATATATTTTACAAAAGCGTCATCAGGCCGATAGTAACATTAGGATTGTGCATGGGCGGAGTATGCGAGATTGTGCGCGAGCTGCGACGAAGAGATCTGATCCTGATCTTGGAAGGATCTGTACTGAGCTTGGTACTCCCAAGGTCCGTGAGCGATGGGCGCAGCGTGGGAGTCAGCGGCGATCTTTTTGCAGAGTTGGAAAATGGCCATACCGACGGACACGATAAAGCTGAAGAATGAGAGCTGCAGGGCATTCCAGGCCTTCAAGCCAAGTATACCGATGGCCAAGGGGATCAAAGTCATCGCTTTCAGGAGGACGAAGACGAGAATAGGGATGACGACCTTCTTCAGCTTGGACTTGCGGGCCTCATCGACGGCACGGCCTTGGCCGAACTTGACGTCGAAGGTGAGCTGATCGTCCTCGATATTGCGCGAGCTCACCTTCACGGTGGAGTCTAGTGGCAGTTTGAAGGTCACATCGTGAGAGGCCAAGTAGGATTGTACAGTGTCAAGGAAGGAACTCTCGCTGCGAGCGGATACTTCCTCGGCAGGGTGCGAGTTGCGTGTAATTTCCATCGTCTCGGACACCTGAATAAATCGAGATAATGAATATCAGCGAATTTATTAAAGTAAAATATCTTATTAAAAAGGATCGAATAATGTATAACGCGACAGTAAATAAATTTACAGAATTTTAATTGAATAAAAATATGAAAACTATGTGAATCGCTTTAAAAAACTACTATCAGCGTTACTGATACCTACCTTGAAGTTATCCTTGCTGAAGATTTGGTCGAGCAAATTAAACACCTTGAACTTCATGCAAGCAATTTCGTCGCTCTTCTGCGAGCATTCGGACCTGGATCGATCAACCATCTCGTCCATGGCATTCTTCCAGTTCTCATTCTTGGCTGGTTGCGCGACGGCCAACGCGAATAGGGCGCACAGAACGAAGAACTTCATGGCGCTGGCAGTCAATGATATCCGTTTGTGATGACTCGTGAGGAAGGTTCGCGTTGTACACCCGATTTGTGGATAATGAATGAGGACGATCGCAACACGACGACTGATGCCAATGGGTTGGGCAGTACGGTATTTATACGAAGGCCTATCTTGTCGAATCGTACAATGCACGTGGAAGAGTCGCGTAGCGGCGCTCTCGAACACTCCCCCACTTCCGTCCGCGTGTGGATTTTCTTTTCGTTCAGTATGGTCTTCGATTATTGAGGCCTCGGTCGTGGATCATGCCGCGACTACCTGATGAGGGAGGATAGACCGTGCGAGCGTGAGATCGCGCGACACTCTGCACGCGACGTCAAATCGGGGTAGCGGTCCCGCCAATATGCCAATAGGTCATACTTTTGGATCATAAAACGCGACGGAATCTATGATTAATGAGTAGCAGTTTGCTTTCTACCGACGATATCGGAAGACCTACTTGCGACGATAAACGTTCGTGAAATATTTTTTAACGCATGGCCTGAAATTAAATTTTTGATAACGCACGCAACCGGATTTTATAATTGATCTTAGTTCGTCGTGACACGAAAACGAATAGAATTAAAAAGTTATTAAAACATTAAAGGGAAAGAAAATCAGTCCATGTTAAAGACTTTGTGGAATATTATAAAGCTTTAACAATTGTAGAAAATTAAAATTTTACCTATAAAAGAGATAAATTATTTTTATAAAATTTTTAATAAACTACTTATAAAGTTTTTAATAAATTTTCAAAAATAAAAAATTAATAATCAGATTAATTAATTAATTTTTATTTTGAAATGATAAGGGATAATATTGTTAATTAACTTGTTGTTTTAATTATTTACAATTTATATTAGCAATAAATAACGGAATTAAATGTCGACAATTTTTTATAAAACTTAGAAAAAATAATTAAACAGGAATAGATTATAAAATTTAATTATTTTATTTTAGTTATTCTTCTATTTATAGCAAGTAACCAGGAGTCATATACAATAAACGTAAGATTCCTTTATCCTTGACATCAAAGTCACCGTAACATTGGCATTGAATCAATCATTCATTCATACCATGATCATGACTTTCTACACAACATTCCGTTCTGTCTATGTTCTCTTTCCTTATGCCATTATCCTCTCCCAGAACTACCAATTTCACTCTGTTAGACCTTATTAAACTGTAGAACTCCCGATCGAGCTTAAGGAAAATAGCACGAGGGTACATCAGTGATGCGAGTTGCGTGCAAGTTTCTCGCACGAAAATGCACATTGAGTACCATCAGAGACACTTTTGTCCTGCCCGACTTCTTCTCTGTCCTAACAATGAAACTGGAATTTTGGGTCGAGTTTGCATAAGCATTCAGGCCGTCTAACTGACGAAATATCGATTAATATCTTTCGTGCAATCAATCAATTTCTTTTGTGTGTTCTTAGTTTGTTAACAAATCAAATTTATATGTAATAACAAAAGTTTGTTGAACTGCAAAATGCACGCGAATATTGTATTATGTTTAGACATATCTTTTTATTTTCTTTTGAGAAATATAGCAAATATTTATAAAAATATAAAAAAATATTTAATGATACAGATCACGTAAATTAATAGACATAATAACCCTAATAGTTATGTAATATAGTTTTTAGCAGAAGTCGAGCTTTAACAATTTTATATTATAAAAATCTTTCTTTTTAAATAATTTTTTATTTTTTTATTCTATTATTTACATTTTTACATAATTGTATATTCTTATATATTATATAATCTATATATAATCTGTGTTAATGTTAACTTATTTCAGCAAGTTTATTTATAATTAATTCAAGTATTTTATTCTTTAAGTTGACATTGCATATCATGCGAAAATACAAGGCGTACATACAAAAGTAGTAACAAATGTATCACTTTTTCTATTTTAATGTATTTTTATAATCGTATTTTCTACATTTTCTAATATTAGAGCGATAATATTCTTGCAATCGCATTTCCATGGAAAAGAATGTGAGTTACATTAAATTGGAGAAGATTGAGAGAGAAAAAAATAATCACAAAAGATTCGATTGAGAAAATAATATGAAAACTTTTATTACATTTAAATAACGCAGACGGAACATACACACATACTAGTGTAATCAATAAATATTAAATAAATCTATACGTATGACGAAATAATCGATTTTGTTCTACGTCGTTTTATTTTCTGTAGGCTCTGTAAGGTCCGTGGGGTGCGGTGTCCCAATGAGGTGGATGTTCGACAGGTGGATGACCGTAGTGAACAAGTTCGTAAGCGACTTTCGGTTTGGTCAATTTGAAGATCAACATCGCCCCGCTGAGGACCAACGATAGAAGACCCAGAGTTAGCGCCTTCCACGTCTTTAAGGCGATCAGAGCAAGAGCAAGGGGTACTAAAGCGGTGGCTTTGAATTTGAGTCCAAGCAAGAATGGTATCATCACCTTCTTGACGAAACCACGACCTGCGAAAATTTGTAAAATTCATATGCTTCTTAAGAAATACTACGTTATAAGAATAATAGTAATTTTTTTACGATTATTTTTCTTTGTTTTATAAGCGTTTTATACGTCAAATGAAAATTATATACAGGTTGTCCGACAATTCGCGGATCACCCTTTAAGGAAAGGTAAAGAGTGTTATTCTGAACAAAAAAGTCCTGTACCATTTT
>JBCEZX010000031.1:463693-474919 GCA_039654345.1 Cataglyphis cursor
TATTATATTATATTATATTATATTATATTATATCATATTATATTATATTAATAAATATAATAATATAAATATTATATATCAAATATTGGAAATAAAATCTTAAGCCAGAATAAGCATTATGTTGCATTTAACTCGTCGATCGCGTTTCTCAAGCTTTTCACTGGGTAGATTTCTAGTGAAGGTGTTCCCATTATTTCAGTCAGTAACTACGCATTTAATCCATGTTTAACTTGCAATGTATTAAGTGACAGCTAGACATATCTTCTTCTCGCTAATGATATTTTTAGAAAATTTTGTAATGTAATAATGATTAATGTGAAGATACCTGCGTCATATACTATCTATACATTATCATATATTATCATATATTATCTATGCAATGTGTCTTTTATTTTTCCCAATTTTGCTACAGACAATTTTTCTCTCGAGACATAAAAAAATCTTATTAAAATATATTACAGTTATTATGTCTCTTTTTTAAATTGTATTACAAAATTTTAATATACTTTTACACAAATTACAAAAAAATTAACACACTAGATTTTGTTTCTACTTATATGTTTTTGGTACACAAAATTATTGTTCGCGTATAAACAAGTTTCGGAAGTAGCATTAATCAAATTGATCCGAATTGAGTCCAAAAGTAAATAGGTCGCATCGATATCAAGGAGTTCTGGAGACATCATCTTACAGTATGAGTTGACCAAACTGTTGATGATCGGGTGGGCCAAGCCGAGACGAGTGGACCGGATGAATTCCATTGACCCACTAATGGAAGATGATACGTAGGTAGGTTGAGGTGCATGACCGGCTTACGCCTTCGCTGTCGAAAAGCCGATCATACGCACACGCATAAGATTCGAGGAAACAGGATTTCACGCGGAGAATTTCTTTCCGCTGCCGCGCCAAAGATTTGACTTGCCTCCGTTGACGAATACAAAATATAACGTGCACGCGCGCACGTCTCTGATTTTTGCCTCACTTCTTCTGAGCTCTCGATACCCATGGAGAAGCAAGAGGTTCATTCAACATTCCAGCGTAACCTAGTTACGTCTTGTCTATAATTTATCATATAGTCATGCGGGAGATAAGAACCATCGACTTTTCCATTTCGCGAAACTAAAAGCAGTGTTATATATTGAAATTCCTCTAGGTTGTTTAACTTTAAAAATATAATAAATAATATTAACATAATAGACTTAAATTAAAAAAGAATATATTTATTTTATTTTATTTATGATATTTTATTTTATTAATGTTTCTAATCAGAGACAAGATGATAATCAATTAAACAATAATCAATTAAAAATTTATTTTATATTTATCTTATATAGTTTACGGTGTCAAACAATTTATTCTTAGCCACATTTTAATTTTTCCTTGAAAGTTATTATATTACTACAACACAAATTGTACCATTGAAATACATATTTAGTGAAACTTAATTTAATGGACTTGTGATTTTTTTAATCTGATGAGCTATTAGTTATTCTAATAATGATTGTATTGTAAGTGTTATAGAACTAACCAATTTCCCTCTTTTTTTCTGCTTATAATTATTTTGTAATATCTTACAATCTCGAAAAGAAGGAAGCAATTTGTGCCGGTAGCCAATTTCTGCGGCGAATTATTTGGGAGATATCATTCGCCCGTAACATGTGCGACTGACATATCCCAATGTCATTGGAAAGTATTTCGGATAGCAGATATAGTTGAAAATTGTTAGAATCGTAAACCAGAAACGCAAACTTTAACGGCGATAGTAGCCTCAACAGAAAGTATTTGCGATGCATTAAAACTGGTTTGTACGTGCACAAAGTGAACCAAGCAACTGGGACATGTCACGTATTGGGTGAGCGATAAAATTTAAGCTTTGGCCATTTGAAAAAGATGTATTGTATGGTAATAGATAATTGTGAATTTTATAGTAATTATTATTCAATAATGATTTAAAGAGGCTATTAAAAAATATTTTTTTTTTAATACTTTAGATTTTTTTAATATTTTAATATTTTAGATTTTTATTTTTCTTGGCATTTATGGCATTATTTTTTCTATGGATATTATTTTTTAAATCATCTTTTATAAAGAATGTTCTACTTATCAATACAGTGTTCAAAATTTTTTATTTATTGATGTATTAAAATTTTTAATTTTAAATATAAAAAAATACATTTTTAATTTTATAATATAAATTTTTATATAATACACTCCCATAACTTCAATTCTACATTATATTATAAAATTTACTTATAACAAAGATATAGTTAAGACTAGATAAAATATCATAAAAGAGAGAGTTAACTGTCATCATCATCAGAAAATCAATCATACCTTCTTCATATTTTCATTCATTCTAACAAAGAGAGCGACGACATTTACTCGCCCACTTACCTATCTCTTACACTTCTTCCCATGAATCAAACAACATGCAAATATAATATTATCGCACTATCACTGACGGAACAAATAACATACTCTATGCATTGCCTCATATTACGTAATATAGACCGCCGTCCGATCTATCCATTACGTCAACTGACAAAGTGAGACGGTGAAATGACTTTTGGCTTTTGTTGACAGATATACATATATGTGAATAAGTAAATAAACGGAAGTATCATATTAAATATGTACACGGAAATAAATATTGAAAACAAACGACCATATTCTTGTAACTAATATAACTTGAGTTAATATTAAGGAAAGTAAATATAACGAAAGATTATAAAATTTTACTATTCTCTCAAGCAAATATCCCATTATAATGAAAAAAAAAAAAAAAAAATAAAAATAAAAAATAGAAATTGCTCCTGCCATTTAATTATTGCTTTTTGTGACAAAATAATGCATAATTTTTTTATTTTTGTTTTAATAATTTATAATATTGCTTCCTCATAGAGGAAGCTTTGTTTTTTGTGGAAAATTTTTTTTTCTAATTTTGATGCCAATGTGTTTAGAATGTTCTAAAATGTCTAAAAAACATATTTTTACAAAATGACGAGTATGTGTGTATGTTTGTATGTGCATCAAAGGACGTGGTTCGATTATCTGCCGTAAATTTTAAGATAATGAGCTAAAATTTTTTATATGAATAAAGTATCATTCAAGGTTGGTTGGTATTGTGCTTGGCTAGGATCGATAAAGGGGTTTATTTTTTATAAAATTTTAAATTCTTCAAAAAAAGGTGTTTTAATTTCCGCAAATTTTGAGATATTTGTCTAAATTTTTTTATATGAATAGAATATCATCAAAGGATGGTTGGTATTGAATTTGATGAGAATTGGTAAAAGGATTTATTTTTTATGAAATTTTTGAATTTATCAATAAATGTACGTGCATGCTGTAACTTCCACAAATTTTGAGATATCAGGCTAAATATTTTTACATTAATAGACTAGAATTAAATTCCGATTTGTAATTATGATTACAGATATTATAAGAAAAAAAGGAAATAAAATTGAGGAAGTCATGTGCAAGTTTTTAATTCGCACAATTCTTTACTTGTTTTTTATTTTTATTTTAATAATTTATATTTTTAATAAAGAGCGATATAAATTGCGCCAGCTCCAAAATGATATATGGTATACATTTTATTAATTGTAGATTTCAAAATCAATTGTCATCGGGTATGTATAGATTTTTTTCAAGAATTTTTCTGGATAGCTATTGCGATAGCTATCGAGAGATACAGTAACGTAGGAAAGTGAACCAACCGATCCTCAGGCGCGACGCACCTACTTCCGGAACAGGCAGCCTTCTTTTTGTCGGACAATACGAACACTTTCATCAATTTTCCTGATCGCGAAAGGGAGCGGGATCCCGTTGATCAGTGGGCTATCTAACGGTAATCGACAAATGACCTCGTGGTTTAAGCAGGTGCTTCCTCCATCAAAGCGACTAAAGGAGAGCATCTTGAGAAAATCAAATGCGCAACCATAAAGGCATACGCTCGTGTCCGCAGAAACGTCTGAGGACAAATTCACCTGCCGTTATTCTTTTCAAATCAGATCGCGTTGCCACCGAAAAGGCACGTGTCGGGAACTTTAAATAGATGGTGAATGCATTAATGTAGGTTAATCATTGCGCGAGTAAAAAGCTCGGACATGACATGACTTAAGAATCAGCCGTGTATGAAGATCACTAAAGCGCAACTAAGTTTATGTTAATTTTGAATAAAAACCAAAATATTTAACAAAATAATATTCATATTTATGTATATTTATGCATGTAACAGTTAATTAATCAATTTTTAATAATTTACTGAATAATTTTACTGAACATTTTAGGAATTTATTTGATTCATATATTTGCACACAAAAAAATCTTAATTTTATTATTCTTACGAATGTTATATTAATTTCTCTTCAAATTCCAAATTAAACCAACCAAATATTTGGGGACTTAAATATAATAAATATAATAAATATAAAATATAAATATAATAAATTAAATATAAATATAATATAATATAAATATAATAAATTAAATATAATATAAATATAAATATAATATAAATATAAATATAAATATAATAAATTAAATATAAAATATTATCTTATAAATTTAACAAATCAATGAATTTTTTAAATAATACATTACATTTTTAATATCGTATTACAATTATTATTATTTTATAAAAAACATACTTATTTACTGGATAAATAAGTGTAAAATATATTAGATAAATATCCCACATATCAGTGGATTTGGCTATAAACGCTAACATTGGAAAGTCGATGGGAGAAATATCTCTTTAAATAAAAGATGACTATAAATAATTGCGGTCGATTTTAGCATGAAAAGTATACGTGTTATGTAAAAGAAATATAGAAATTTTCGGACCATGACGCAGGAGAAAAACCGTTACGGACCTCGAATATGCTTTATCTGTGTTTTTTCAAAGCAATTCGCATGTATCTGCTAAATCTTGAACTTGATGAAATAATTGATGAATAATCTTCGATATCTAGTGCCGATGTTTCTCATGCTCTTCAAAGGCTCTCAACCGGTATATTAAGTATATCAGATAAAATGGATTTCTTACACTTCCGGTAACCATTCAAGATCGGTTACTTACTAGAAAGTCATGAAGAAGCTTGGACGATTCTTCAGAAGATCGCGCTACTATCTTACAAACAAAATCCATAAACAATTTAATAAATTGTTGAGACAAAAGTTTATAATGTGATTATTATTAAACTAACAATATACTATATCACTAATTTTTATTAAATTAAATTGTTGTAATTACTAAAAAATTAAACGATATTTTTTGTTTTTAAATATATCAATCTTCTATGTAATTTTTAATTTAATTTTATTTAAAATTTTTTTTTATAATTAAAAATTTTATAATTAAAAATACTAAAAATATGAACAATATAAGTAGTTATCAGTAAAATACATTTTTCCAATGATTGAATAACATTGCAATATATTTTTATTTAAAAATATAGATATACAATGATGCGTTATACAATTAACAATCTAAATTCCACGTAACAAAGGCATATTTTTAGAATGCGATTCGGTTTGCTGTAATTCAATTTTTACATTCGAATTGGATGATGGAACATTATTGGAAGTTTTTTTTTCAGCTGTAGCCTGCCATTCGTCCAGATACGTCACATCTGTCTTATGAGTAGCATCAGATTGATTTGTGCTTGTTACTAAATCAACATTTTTGTCGGCTACATTAATGAGATTGGTAGATAAATTTCTGTCAAAGATGAAATTTCTTTCTCTTGCATTTACCGTTGCTTCTACCTTTGACTTATTTTTTACCGAATCAGCAGTTACATTGGTGTTTCCATATTCGTGGAAATTATAGCTTGATATATTCCAATTAGAAGTCATGGAATTTGAGCTTATTTCTGATGATGACTTTTGATAATCCTGGTAATCTGGATAATCGATACTCTCCTCGTTCGAGATAGCTTCTCCTATCATCGGGGTGCGATTAAATTCATCATCTGCGGTTTTCTCCTGAATCACTTTGTCGTACGATAACATCATCGGCCGTTTGTGGAAGCTGCGACCCCATCCACCACCGCCGTAGCCACCGCCTCCTCCTGAAGGGGGACCATAACTACTTGGTGGAGGTGCACCATAACTATCACTAGGTCCGCCACCACCACCACCCGAGGCTTTCGTAAGAAGTACAATTTCTTTGAGTTGTCCTAGAAAGGTTACCAGGAAAAAGATGTAAATGTTATTGAATGTTTTGCCAAGATATTTAGTTTTGTTATTGACAGACTTTGTTATAAAAGATTGCTTTGAAAATTATATTGATTTTTTGTATTGTTATAAATTACCAAAGTTTGTGATTATCAAAATTTTGTAATAGAGCATCAATGCAGCAAATGTAAATTAGTGCAAGCATTAAGAAATTAATTGTATTTAGATCTCAACAATTAGACACAAAACATAGAAATATTAAAAAGAAATTAATCGTACCACCGCTTTGCCAGGGACCGCCGCCTCCGCTTTGCCATGGACCGCCGCCTCCACCACCGCCTCCACCCTTTCCAAACTTGCTCATCAGCATCATCATGGAAATCATCATAGACATACCGCCCATCATCATACTTTTAAGTGCCACCAATGCTATCATACCAAATATTAAAATTATTTTATTTTTAATAAGATATTTTAATATGATTTAAACATTTGACAGAATATAAATAATATTTAAATATAAATAATATTTAAATAGTGAAAATATATATTCAATGGAACAAGAGAGTATGGAAGAATATAATAATAAAAATAATATTAATAACCTATTATTTTAAATTTGACCATCATTAGCATGCCCATCATCATCATCTGGCATTTGCCACACTTTCCACCTCCACCTCCGCCGCACCCACCGCAACCTTTCTTACCTCGTCCTGTAACAAATTATATTTAACAATTTGACTGTAAGAATAATAATTTCTTAACTAATGCATGAGTTTTAAATATGCATCTAAAAATATTTGAACATTTGTAAGAAATATTTGTGGATTTAAATTGTCCTGAAAATGGTTGCATTGCGTATCTGCAATCCTGTTTCAATATTCTTTGCACCAACCTTCCGCTACAGGTGTTTCGTCGTACATTACATCGATTTGATTCTTCTCACGCTTATTGTTCCATCTAGGTAACGTGATACGCAGAGTAAAGGAATTGAAAAAATCATCCAAGCTGCGTTCGAGGCTGACTTCCGTATCATTTATGGTTCGACCGTCGGATCTACGTATTGTTCTGATCTTCACCAATTTCACGTCTTGTCCGAGCAGAGTAATTTCCTCGAGGCGGGTTATTGTGTCAAAAAAACGAACGAAACGTTTCTTGATGCAACCGAGGGAAAATTCAATAACGCATTTGCCTAGGTCCTTTACGGGAAACTTTGGAAAACCATCATCATCGTTATTTTTCATAGAATCATTTCTAGACGATGGGACTACCTTTACGTCGATCTTAATGCCATTTTTTCTGATATTAAATATTCGACGTTCGACTGGCGCTTTGTGCAATCTCGTATCAAAAATGTAATCCTTGACATTTCGGATCCCATGATTCTCGTACGCATTCGCATGGATCGCGCACGCAATCAATAAACAAAGGACGAACATAGGTTCGCGCACTTTCGCACTTTTGAGTAATTAACGCCGATCGATACCGATGACGATAATAAATGACGGAGGATAACTTTGGGAGGATTGACACTGACTGACACTGACTGATCTTTGGATCATCGCAATCGTTTATATACATTGGGATTTATGTCATTCGCGGTATTCTCGCGACGCTTTGTCACGATTGTCATTACTCGCAGTGAGAGACAAGTAGTCTTCTAATAATAAGACTGAAGAGGCGAATCGAAATCATTCATCGAGTTTCAGCCACAACTAGATGGTACATGCAATAATCAAAACAAGTATTTCCGGATACAGCATTACAAACTACTATATTACATTGACATGCTTATAAAAACATTTCAAAGATGAGACTGAGTCTGTGCCACTTACAAATTAATTACTTAAAATTTAAAAGATTACACAGATTTTACAATCAAAATAAAAACAATCCATAATTAAAATAGACTAAATAATTGTCTATTAATATATATATATATATATTACATTTTCTTTATTATTATTTTCATATTCTTTGTTTATTAAAGAAAATATTTATTTCAAAATATTTATATCAAAATATTTATTTTTTGGACATATAATGTAACACTATTATTTTTTATCATATTTAGAAAAAAATATTCCGTAATTATTTGTTATATTTTATTAATAAATTAAAATTCTGGTGCGTTGCTTTTTATGATTATATTGATTATGATAATAATTATATTTTTTATTTTAAATACTAGAACCTATTATGTATATGCATTATATACATATGTGTATGTGTGTGCGTGTAATAATATAGATTACGCGCGCCTGGAGAATCGCAACACATTATGATTTGATGCAGGAGTGCCAGCCCGATGGTCGTCCATCGTGGTGAAGGTGCTGGCCTTATTACTTCTTAATCCGTACATTCACCTTCAGACATATCTACGTTTAATCGTAGCAATTACATTAGTGTAACAGTAAACATGTGCACTTTTCAGCGCGTGATGAGATTATACATGATGCGTTTACGCTGGCTAGTTAGAGTTCAAGGTAATTTTCTCATTGAAACTAACGAAATTCCTGATGACTATCGTTTATCATTATGACAAGCAGAATTTTATTACAGAATATTTATTCCCCGATTCATTATATGATTCTTCAATGATCCCTGCAATTATTAATAATAACAATAACAACACATTACATGTGTCTTTACAAATGCTTTTTATTATTACAACTTTAACAATAACAAAATAAATATTCAAAAATCATGTACATCTTGGGCAATCTGCGTGCACGACGATGGTACGCTTTCTCAATAGACATTAGTTGAAAATGCAACGATGACTGTAATAAATATATATATAGGTAACTATAAATAATAATAAAAGTATGATAATTTATGAGATGACAAATGAAACCAGATGAGAGATCTTAGAGGAGTTGATAAGAAGTGTAATGAGATAGAAAGAGAAGAGAGAGAGAGAGAGACGAAGAAAAATGAGAAGGAAACATAGATAAATAAAGATGATGAAGACACGAGGCAATGGTGCGTTAGAGGATGAAAAGAAAGAGCAAGAAAAGAAAGAAACTTGGTGAGGTAGAGATGTGCTAAAGATGATTCTGTTGTGTACCAGCCACTATTGCGGACACTATTTCGTCCACTATTCAGATTAGATCATCGGGCTGAGATTAATTCTGCAGGATCGATCTGCGGTCGCGCGCGTTGCCGTACTTGAGCACGGCCTGGTCAAGCGAGTCCTGAACGGAATCGAGGGATCTTCCGTATCCGGAGTGTCCGTATCCGTGTCCATGATGCTCCTCCGAGCTATGAGTGTGCGAGCTGGTGTACACCGGTTTGCTGACGATTTCGTACGTGGTCTTCTTTTCGCCGCCGTGAGCCAAGGACTTGAGGCCGATAATGGCTGACAACATTAGCGCCATTAGACCGGTCATCAAGGCTTTTCCGGCTATCGCTGCTAACCCAGCCATTCCCGCCGCCATCAGCATTCCCTTCATCATTGCCGCCATGATGAGCATACCACCGCTACCACCTTTGTCCTTTTTGCGTGCTATGTTAAATATAAAACATATTTATAATATAATAATTAATATCTCTTAAAACGGGAATGATCGAGATGAAATATACTCATTCGAGTATATATACTTTCGTAAAATAAATTCTCTGAGTTTAAATAATTTAATTTTCTAATAATCTTTTGGTTATTCACTATTTTCTTTATTTTCTTACTTAGATAAATAATAAAATTAAAATTCTAACCTTCACCATTTTGATTGCTACCGAAACCAAGTTGCTCAAGCGCATTTTCGTTAAAGCTCTTGGTAGCTTCAAAGGTTTTTGGATCGTAAAGTTTGATGGAGATTGAGTGGCTGTTAAGGTAACTGCCGACCTTGTGAGCCAAATAAGCATCCAGCCTCTTCTCAACATCGTTCGGGAAGTCCCTTGCCAAATTGGCGACTACTTCCGATGCCGGAACATTGGTAGAACTGTTCTCCTTGATCACAGATACACCCGGCAGGATACCGATGTTCTCCTGCTCCGACAATTTATCCAAGAAAGACACCACGTCCAGCTTGAGGCATGTGGCACTGTATGACTTTCCGCAATCCTTGTTTAAATTAGACGCCAGATTCTCCCGCGCTTCTTCCACCATTTGTCTCGAAGTGCGTCTCTCGATCTCTGCGCTGACGCATGCCGAAAGAAAAAGTACCAGAAGAAAGAGGAGATGATAACGTGACAATTCGGCGACGTGCGTAATTCCTTTCATCGCGAATTTTTCGATGTTTCCTTGAAGTTTGATCGTAAATAAGAAGAATTTTTTTCCCAGGTCCCAGGTCTACGGATCGCCAGCAGCGCGACGATATCCTCGAAGACGCAGGACTTTGAAGCTGATGGATGAGACGCGTACCGTGCACTGGGCATACCCTCGGATACTTGCAGTATATATAGAGCGAGTCTACAGATAGTCCTTTTTCCTTTTTGCCTTTCGATCGTTTCATACATTCTCCATAGAGAGTATAGGCGACGGAACTCTCTTCTTTGTGGATGTTGAAGAGGAGGCAGGGGCCTCTCACAGCCGCCCAGTAGCTACGGCGAGAGGGAGTGTCAAATAGAGCGGAGAATTCGAATCTAAGTCAAATTTACGTAAGAAAAAAAAACATCATCGAGTACGATAAATGAGAAAATGAATGCTCATCGCCTCGATACCAATTTAATTGTGTTATCAACAATACGTTAATATATGTGATTAATTATTTTTTAAGCCTTTCTTATCAGCTGTTACTCAGTGTTATAATCTATAAAAAATTTCTTCATCATTCTTTTATATTATTATATTTATAAGTTTATATAATAATTTAATAGTTTATATAAAATTTATATAAACATTTATATAATATTTATAAGTTTATATAATAATTACTAGATAATTTATGAAAAAACTAAAAATAAAAAATTTTGCATAATTAAATATATTCTTCTTGTGATTATATATATATATATATCTATATATATATATATATATATATATATAATTTATAAAAATTTATCAAATTATATAAATTTTTATAAGTTTTTATTTACTGT